>CABHPH010159043.1:998-49836 GCA_902168325.1 Peromyscus nudipes | reverse complement strand
CCCCCTTTTGCACATTAAAAGGTAACTTGTCTTGTTCTATGTTTTTGTAGAAATAGTACTAGTAATTATTTAATTTTTTAAGTGGCTTAGTACTGCAAGCATTGCTATTTAAACATTGACTTTGACTTAGGATTATATTGAACTGTTTGTGTGACTGGCAATGCTTTATTCACTAGAAGCTCACAGTAGTTTGCAAATCTTAGCACATTAAATCTTTATCAAATGAGAAAAACATTGATTCTCATCTATAAGGTTTTTTGTTTTATTTTCTTTATAAATATTTTTATTTTATAATTAATTTAATTTTACATATCAGCCACGGATTCCCCTGTCCTCCCTCCTCCCACCCCCCCAGCCTTCCCCCCCAATCCACCTCCCCATTCCCACCTCCTCCAAGGCAAGGTCTCCCCTGGGGATTCAGCCCAACCTGGTAGATTCAGTTGAGGTAGGTCCATTCCCCTCCTTCCTGCACCAAGGCTGAGCAAAGTATCCCAGCATAGGCCCCAGGCTCCAAAAAGCCAGCTCATGCACCAAGGATAGATCCAGGTCCCACTGCCTGGGGGCCTCCCAAACAGTTCAAGCTAATCAACTGTCTCACTTATCCAGAGGGCCTGATCCAGTTCCATGGGGGCTCCTCAGCTATTGGTTCACAGTTCATGTGTTTCTGCTAGTTTGGCTATTTGTCCCTGTGCTTTTTCCAATCATGGTCTCGATATCTCTTGCTCATATAATCCTTCCTCTCTTGCGCTGGTTGGACTCCTGAAGTTTTTTGTTTTGTTCTGTTAGCTGAGGCTGGCTTTGAACTCATGATCCTCCTGACTCCACCTCTCAAGTTCTAAGATTGCACCACATTACCAAGTCTTCTCCTGTGTTTCAACTGCACAGTTATTTGGAATTATTTTCAAAATAGCATTTATTGATAACAACCTTTGCTTGATACTTAAGAGAATACAATTGTGGTTTTTCTGAGTCTTCCTTCTCATACATTGAGAGGGTAACTGAGTCTTTTATTATTTCTGGGTCATCTATAGTATGTAGTAGTTGCTCATTAAAGCTTATTTGCTCTAATTTATTTATTGAAACAAAGTGAGTTTCTTGACTTCTTCACATGCTTCTAGGATAAAATAGCATGATGGGACAAGGGCAATTTCGGAGTCTTTTGGATCTGGGTTTGGATTTTGGCTCTGTCACTGGCAGTGGAACTTAGATGAATCACTTAACTTGCAAGAGCCTAAGCTTTCTTGTCTATAGAAAGAAGCCAGGGCCAGCCCCATGGTCAGCCCACTAAGATACTTGCTGCCAAGCCTGGAAACTCGAGTTAAAACTCCAGGATTTAAATCCACGAGCTACATGGTAGAAGGAGAGAACTGATTTATGTGTGTTGTCCATTCATCTACACACACACACACACACACACACACACACACTGTGGCATATCTCCCCTCCAAAATAAATAAATGTGGTTTTAAAAGGAACTAAAGCTAATACATATACGACAAGCCAGGCCCTTAATCCCAGCACTCCAGAGGCAGATGGATCTCTGTGAGTTCGAGGCCACACTGGTACAAAACAAAACAAACAACAACATAAGAATTACATGCATAATGTCTGCCAGGCACTTAGATGGAGTGCAACATAGAATATCTGTCAGCTTCTAGTCTCTTCTTTTGTCCCCTCCCTTCTTTGTCATTGTTTAATTGAATTTCATGATGATATGATTACATGAACAACATTGATGTTAGGAGGCTTTTGTTATGGCAGGAGGGCTGGCTGGTTACAGGTGTGCAATATGTATGATTTTGTTATGATGGGAGGGCCGGCTGGTTGCAGTTGTGTAATATGTATGACTAAACATGTGTGTGTGAAATGTGGGAGCAAAAGTGGTTTCAGATGACCCAGGAGATGCTTTTGCTGCAGAGGTGGAAGGCGCTAACACGAGCTCTCACTGAATGGAATGGGACAAGATGGAAATGGGAGCGAAACAAGTCAACTATCTGTGAAGATAACTTCTCTGCCATCCTGCCCTCCTGGTTTTAAGTTTGTGTCTCTTAAAATACTAATGCTTTCATTTCCTCCCAATTCCTCTGCAGTCAGCTCTGGCTCATGGTGCTGGTGTTAGTCATAAATGGCGTCTCTGCTGGAATGACTATCATCCCAACTTTCCCAGAGGTACTCAGTTGTGCACAGTAAGTTTCTGCATTGTTTGAGGAGCTCTATAGTGATGGGTGTGGTGGTGAGGGTAAGGGGGTGGGCTAAGGGGATGAGGGGTGAGGGTGGAGGGATAGGCAGTCAGTCTCACCTCACCTGTTCAATCCCATAGGAGGTTGGATATTTGCCCAATAATATATCTTCATGATTTCATGGCATATAAATATTGCGATATAAATCATATAAGTAATAATGGAACCATACTGAAAATAACATAGTGACATTATCTGCTAAAAGGTAGAAAAGATATAGTTGGTTAAAATTGGTTAAAGAGAGATGCTTGGCTTGTTGTATGTCTCAGGTGGGGTGTGTGTGTGTGTGTGTGTGTGTGTGTGTGTGTGTGAATAGTTTTAAAAGTCCAGAACCAAATGGAGAAGTTTCAGAGTTGCCCCTGTGCATGGAGGAGAATCATACAAGAGCACAGGGTGACCAGCCATCTGTCGCTTGACCATTGTTCCTTTGTGTAAGGGCATGTTCATGAACACTAAGGTCTGTGGCTGTGCTGGGGTTCCTCAATGACACTCAGAGGACAAAGAGCTGGATCTGTTTTCTTAGAGCAGCCTTTGTTCTCTTCATCCTATTTTAAGAGTTTCTTAGTTAATAATGTACTTAATTAGCATTTAATGCAAATGAGTTATGATTCTTGCTATTATACAGATGTAGTAAAATTAGGTTATTTTATGAAAATGCTTTCAAATTTGATTTACATGTTTTATTTATTTTTTTTTAATTTTTGAGATTATAGTTACATTTCACCCTTCCCTTTACTCTCTCCAAACCCTCCCATATACCCATCTACACTCTCCAAATTCATGCTCTCTTTCTTCATTGTTGTTGCATGCATATATGCATTTGTATAAATATATATAATCCTAAATATACCCGGTTCAGTCAGTATAATGTTTCATGTCTGTATGTTTTCAGGGCTGACCATTTGGCACTGGACAAACAATTGGTGTACTCTTCCCTGAGGAAGAGCACCTCTCCCAGCCTTCTTCAGTTGCCTGTAATCTTTGTGTAGGGTTGATATTTGTTTTGTGCTGGTGTTTCAGTCCAAGGCCTTTTACATACGAGGCTCACACTCTACCACTGAGCTACATCTCCAGCTCACAGATTAGTTTCTATTTTAAAAATGGAATGCTCTTATATTTAGTTTCTTCAGATTATATGTGGTTTATCTTAATGTATCTGTCACACACTTTTCCCATACAAGTTCTCCTTTTCATGATGGATCTGTCCATGTTTCTCTGCAGTGAAAATGGGTTTGAAGAGGGAATAAGTACGCTGGGGCTCGTATCTGGTCTTACTGGCGCCATGTCATCAGTTGGGTAAGTGAATTCATTTGCACCTGAGAGATGGAAAGTGTTCTCTCCATGTTACAATAGAAAATTGAAACACCAAAAAGGTCCATGAGATTGTCTAAGGCAAAAGCTCATCTAGGGCAGAGCAAGATTTCTTTTTTTTTTTTCTTTTTTTTTTTTAAAGATTTATTTATTATGTATACAGTATTCTGTCTGCATGTATGTTTGCACGCCAGAAGAGGGCACCAGATCTCATTACAGGTGGTTGTGAGCCACCATGTGGTTGCTGGGAATTGAACTCAGGACCTCTGGAAGAGCAGTCAGTGCTCTTAACCTCTGAGCCATCTCTCCAGCCCCCAGAGCAAGATTTCTAATTCACAACCTGTGACTCCAAAATTTAGTATGTCAGCAGACGTCATACCAAGCTAAGATACCTTCATGGACCTTGCTTTGAGCAATACTTAAAAATTCCTTTAACTGAAGCATATCTCAGACTTTTAAAATGCATTCCTTTATTGATTCACTTGCTCGCTTGTTTGCTTGTTTATACTTCCTAACAGATCAGACAATGCACTGTGTAGTAGCAATCTAATACATACAAAGTCAACAACTATGCACTGAACTGGTTCAATTAATAAGAATAGAAAGAATAGTGGGCCAGTGAGATGGCTGAGCAGGTAAAGTACTTGCCACACAAGCCTGGAGACCTGAGTTCAAACCTACATAAAGATGGAAAGAAAAAGGGAACCTGTTCCACAGGGTTGTCCTCTGACTTTCTTATGGTACTGTTGCGTGCACCCCTACCCACAAAATAGATTACTTTAAACATGTGCTACTGTTTTTATTGTTATGTAGGTCATCAACTTCACAGCTGTAATCCCACGTTTACAACTGTCTGATAATCATAATTCTTTCTTTTTCTTCTTCTCTCTCCCATCTCAGCGCTGGGTCTGGGGATTCAACTCGACCCTCCACACTGTGGGCAAGTGCTCTACTAATGAGCCACACCCAGGCCTAGAACTCTTACTTATGCCTGAAAATCTCCCTAACTGTTTAGCCTTTAATGTTTTAGTTCAAGGAAGACCAGTGACTGAGGTGTCACACATCTTTATAAAGTAGTTTTTGCTTATTAGATACTTACCCATTTTTCTTTCCATGGTTAGTGCTTTCATAGGACCAGTGCTGGGCGGATTTCTGTATGAGAAAATTGGTTTCGAGTGGGCAGCAGCTATACAAGGCCTATGGGCTCTGATAAGTGTGAGTAATCCTGGATTTGTGGGTTTCTCCATTTCCTTACACTTGGAGACACTTGCCTTGGAGGATTTGCTTTAACAGTGCGTTTTGTTGTGTTAAAGGGACTTGTGATGGGCTTATTTTATCTCTGGGAGCACTCAAAGGCGAGAAGAAGGTATGATCAGCTTTCTGACTCCTTTCCCCTTAAAAGAAGCCAGCTCATGAGTATAGAAAAGAAATATTATTTCCCATCCCTTCTTGCTCTTAGATTTCTGGGATCCTAAGACTCCTTGCTTGATAGGCGGATCCAAAGAGGTGCTTGGGTGGAGATGCAGATACTTAATGTTTAGTTTTCTTTTTCCAGGGTTTGGATAGGGTTCAAGATGGTTTCTTTGTGTAGCCCTGGCTGTCCTAGAAATCACTTTGTAGACCAGGTTGAGAAACTCAGAGATCCTCCTGCTGCTGCCTGCTGAGTGCTGGTATCAAAGGCATGAGCCACCATGCCTAGCTATGTTCAGTTTTCTTAAGACAATCAGTGCCTTTTTTTTTTCCCTCCACGCTATAGATCTAAAGCTCAGAGCATCACTGGCACAGAGGAGGAACGAGCTGCTCTCTTGCCCAAAGAAACCTAGCATTGCAAGCTCTGGATTGGTGCAGACAGGTGCCTCGAGTTGTGACAGCAGCAAAGGTCCTTGCTTCCTGGACTTGAACTCTGGAAGTGTCAAGCTGCTTTTAGACGACCCTGCACCGGGCTGTGCTTACTGTAGTTCGGAACATCTATGAGAAAGGGAAAACCAGCAGAAGCTGGTGTTTCTAAATGACCTGCCTTGCCCCTGAGGGTGCTATTACTGACTCCTTTGTCTTTCTTATTTCTGTGTTCGCTTTTCATTCCAAGTTCATCAATTCTCCGAATGTACCTCTTAAAATTAATATGTGAAGAAATGAAATTACTTCATACACATTGAACATGTACAACTGAATGAATAATTTTATGAAATCAGTGTTGAAAGGTGTGCTTTCTCTGCACTGAGATTTTTATACCCATTAAAAAGGCAAAATTCCTGCCTGCCACGTAAAAACTCCAGAGTGTTCCTTGGCTTTCAGGTTTTCTAAAAATGTTTCTGTGGAAGGTGCAAAAGAAAAATTAATAATGATACATGTGATTTTCATTTTGTGACATTTTCAGTTATGATATGTATTTATAATCATTATTTGGCATAACATTATTTGTTTCCAATCTCAGTATCTCTTTGTTTTAGTTCCACAGTTTATGTTTGTTTATTGTGTTTCATACTCTTGGAAGATGGGTTCCATCACTGGACAGGGCAGCACCCCCCCCACACCCCCCAACATCCCACCCCACCCCCCGCCCCACCTAGCTATGAGTACATGCTACTTGTTGGAGGGATACTCCTCTAGCTTCATGTAAATTCCTTGCTGCAACCTGAAGTGAGAACGTCAACTTTGTACCTCCTGATTCATTTTCTTATTGTAGTAGTTACATTTCTTTTCTAATAGAATAAACAATTTTGTCTAGCTATCCATTGTATTCATTCAAAACACTCTTTTAAAACAAGGTTTCAGATATCCCAGGCTGGCCCGGAAGCCGCTGTATAGCTGAGGACAACTTTGAACTCCCTATCTGCCTGCCTCTTTTGCCCCAGGTGCTGGGATTAATATGCATGCATCACCACACAGAGTACTGAGTGTTGAACTCAGGACCTTGAGCATGCTGAACTATGTCACTAATCCTCAAAATGCCCTTTGAATTCTTTTCGGGATCAACCCTGCATAGATAGGTACCACGGACATAATCTATATGCAACATACACCAGTGGAAAGGGAAAACAGTACATAAATACCAGGATTTATTTCTTGTAATAATGCTCAATAAAAAAAACAAATCATGGTATAAGAGAGCAACTGCCTGGTATTGATTATGTGTGGGGACTAATTTGCACAAGCTCTCTCTGTGGAAGTGATACCTCTGAGCAGAGATCTGAAGGGAGAAAGAGACGCTCATGGCAACAGCCCGTTGACAATATAGAAGATGAGAACATGGCCCACTGACTGGAGTCTGGTATGTAGGAGGTGGGGCCAGATGAGATAGCCAGCTTCGCAATGAGGGCTTCTAGAATGGATGCCCTGTTTGTTGAGTTTTCTGAGTCTGTGTGAGCAGTGGGTGAGGATGCTGGCAAACAAGGATGGAGATAGAAGGAAAACTCTGAGAGGAAATAATGGTTTAGACCATGGAGGTAGCCTTAGGGATCAAGAGAAAAGAAGATATTTGGAAATAGAAATGACAGGATTGCTGCTGCGGGGGATGGAAGCAGATTCAAGGATGACTCCTAGGTTTGGTCTTATAGTGCGATGGATGACTGCATCTCCTAGTAAGATGGGGAAGGAATGGAGCAAAGCATCCGAAGAGGTCCAATTAAAACCACGGTGAGCAGCTGGTGCTGGCGGATGTCTTTAGTCCCAACACTAAGGAGGCCATGACAGGTTTATCTCAGAGCTCGAGACCAGCCTGGTCTATAGAGTGAGTTCCAGGACAACCAGGGCTACACAGAGAAACCATCTCAAACAAAACAAAACAACAACAACAAAAAAAAAAAAAACAAATCAAGGAGCATGTTCCAAAATAACCAACCAAGTTTTACTAAATGCAATCAGCTAAGAAGAGGGAGGTACCTTCATTTACCTACAGAGGGAATGATCCAAAGGCTAGTCCCATAAAAAACATCTTGACTGAGAGTGCTGCCATGTGTCCCAACTTATGAAATCAAAGCATAGCCCAGAAGCAATAGATTTTGAGAGAAAATAAAATGTCTGCATATTAACCAAGAACACCAAAGCCGCATCTTTTGGGCTGCTTGAAATGAACTTATTAGAAATCACTTGCAACTTTAAATAAAGATTCATTTTTACTTATGTATATGTATGTGTGTGTGTGTGAGTGTAAGTGTCACCTGTGGGGGTGCCCAGGGAGGCTAGAAGAGGTAGTTGCACCTCTTGGAGCTGGTGTTACAGGTAGTTGGGAGCCTCCCAACAGCGGTGCAGGGAACAAAAGCCAAGTCCTCTGCCAGAGCAGCAAGAGCCATTCTGGCCTACTGTTTAACAGGGTACAGTCTGTCTCAGGAGGGGAAGCACAGTAGAATGTCTTAGTCATGGGTTTTGCTGCTCTGATGAAGCACCATGACCAAAAGCAACTTGGGGAGGAAAGAGTTTATTTTGCTTACTATTCTATATCACAGTACATCATCAATGACAATAAGGGTAGGGACTCCAGCAATGCAGGAACCTGGAGACAGGAGCTGATGGAGGGCTTTGGAGGAGGGTTGTTTACTGGCTTGCTCTTCGTGGCTTGCCTACCCTGCTTTCTTGTAGAACCTGGGACCACCAGCCCAGCCGCTACACCATCCACAATGGGCTTTGAGTTTCTCTCCACTTAATTTGATGTTGGCTGTGGGCTTACTGTATATTGCTTTAATCATGTTTAGGTATGTTTCTTGTATCCCTGATCTCTCCAAGACCTTTATCGTAAAGAGGTGTTGGATTTTGTTAAAGGCTTTTTCAGCATCTAATGAGATTTTTTTTCCTTTCAGTTTGTTTATGTGGTGGATTACATTGACAGACTTTCATATGTTGAGCCATCCCTGCATCTCTGGGATAAAGCCTACTTGATCATGGTGGATGATTTTTTTGATGTGTTCTTGAATTTGGTTTGCTAGTATTTTATTGAGTATTTTTACATCAATGTTCATGAGGGAGATTGGTCTGTAATTCTCTTTCTCTGTTGCATCTTTGTGTGGTTTGAGTATCAGGGTAACTGTAGCCTCATAAAAAAAGAGTTTGGCAATGTTCCTTCTGTATCTATTATGTGGAACAGTTTGAGAAGTATTGGTATCAGTATCCCTCCCAATATCATCAAAGCAGTGTTTAAAGAAGCTGGGTGGAGACGGCTGAAGAGGGAACTGAGAAGAATAGAAAAGCAGTCCACAGTTCCCCACTGATTGTTTAGCACCTTATCTCAGGTGGCTCAGGCTATAGGGAGCAGACAATGGTTCACAAGAGAAAATGCTTAAGTCATAACTCAAAGTCCTTCCAAGTCTGGACTCTGTTCCCAACAGGTCACTTGCAGGTCAGGCTATCTCCCATCTCTGGCTTCTTGTCCGTGAACAAGAGTAGGGGAAAAATGAAAGATCAATTGTGCCTATCCTTTGAATTAGGCACTTTCACAAGCTTGGCATTGGGAGTCTTCCCTTGCCTACACCAGTTCATTTTCAGAAAGAGGAAATGATAGAGAGACAGTGTTAGGAGAGGGAGAGAGAGAGGGAGAGGGAGAGAGAGGGAGAGGGAGAGAGGGAGAGGGAGAGAGAGAGGGAGAGGGAGAGATACACAGAGACACAAAGAAAGACAGAGACACAGAGAGAGACAGAGATAGAACTCAGCAGTTAGAGAGGTCTTTGTAGCAACTCCCCAGAGGGAGCACCTCAATCCTGATAAGCTCCAAGTGTGGTTTTCGAAGTTGTTTCTAAGTGACATCACTTCCACTCTAGCTTATCATGGTTTCACCAGCCTAACAAGACAGATTAAAAGACACCAACTAATTACTTTTGAAAACAGACCAGTTAGCTAGGGAACAGTGAATTGCCATCTTACCAGGGTTATCCCCTGGAAAATTCTCCTGAGTCCAAAATGTGGATCAGATCATTTGATTTATGAATACATAATTAAAACAAAAGGGTTTGGGCTTCATGGAAAAGAACTCTAGGGAGGCAAGGCAGCCTGAGGCTTCTCTTAGGCCTGGTGATGAAGACCATGTAGAATCAGGGCTTTCTTGCTCTGAGAAGAGCCAAACAGTAATGAATTTTTTATAGATATGTTATTCCCTTATCTATTTTAGGTCTTTCTCCAGTGGCCTACAGTCCATGCCCCTTTAGGTAACATTATTTCTAAAGTGGCAGATCACAGGAACTTAGATTACAAGTATTTTATTTCAGTCTTCCTCTCAACGAATTCTTAAGAATCTCCTAGTGAATGATGGACACTCCCTCTGCTAACATTTGCCAGTCACCTTAGAGGATTATGAAGACTGAAATTCAAGAACATGTATTGTGTATTATGTATCTTTTCCTGACTTACTAGTTTTATAGAGGGTAGAGTGTCACTAAATGTGACCACGGATGTTGGCAGATTTCATCCAATAACTAGGTAATGTAACTTTTGAAACGTCCCTTGGCCTCTGAATTCCATGCTTACAAGGAGAAGGCCTTCCTTACAGATTTGGCTAGGATCAAGTATGATAATGATTATAAAGGTGTGTTTTAGACATCGAGGCATATCATCATTTAGGATATCCAGTTATTTTCTTCTTTTGATTATAAAGCATCTCTCATCCCAGTTTTTTTACATTTCTTCCCTGTCTGGCTAGTTTCTTTCCAAGGCAGATGAGATTGTTTTCTTTTATTCTTGTTTGATTTATTGGCTGTCCCTGTTTTCCTCTGGTTTTGTTCAATTACTTTATACACAGTGCCTCCATGCCATGAGCCCTCTGTGTCTTCAACAGGTCCGGTCCTCTGTGGCTTTCACAGTTGGATTCTCACCTTCTTCTCACTGTATAGCTAATTTTCTTATACATTAATCTTGAGCGGTAGCCAGTGGCGGGCAAAAATTTTAGCAGTTTGCATTTTGTGAAGAAAAGGAAGAAGCCCGGAGATTCATGATGTAAATATCCCCACATGATCAGTTTCAAGAACACTCTTGCTATGGTTTGGATAAGTGTCCTCCAAAGGTTTGTGTGTTAAAAACTTGGCATCCAGTTAGTTACTGTTGGGACCTCTAGCAGGTGAGGACTTTTGGGAGGTACTAAGGTCACGAGGGTCATGCCTTTGTAGAGGATTATGGGGCCCTGTCTTCCTCTCCCCCTTTGCTTCCTGTTTTTGTCTCATTGTACACTCTTGTCATGATGTATGCTCTTTTCAGAGACTTAAAGCAACAGTCCATCTCCCCACCCTTGGCCTGGAATGTCAAAATTGTGAGCTAACACATTTCCCCCCCTTCTTTTAAAAAGTTATATCAGGTGTTTTGCTATAGCAATGGGGATCTGACTGACAGCACATGGGTTAACACTCATCTGTCAATGTGTGTGGAAATTTAACAATCTGTTCTTGTGAGCCTATGCCCCACCAGCTCCAGCATAGGTCTAGCTGTAGTCCACTACTGGGAACCACATTCCATAGACCTCCACACTTCTTTATGTCCTAACATAAAGAAGTTTCCGCTTTCAACACTGGCCCTGTTGTATAGCTCTCAAAAGAGATTCCGAAGCTTTTCTTCCTGAATGTGTCCAGTCATGCTTTTCTTCTGTTCCTGCTGAGTGCTTGCTAGTTTGTTTTCTACTCTAATATACTTTTATATGCATGTTTATACACCTGTCTATTTGAAATCTTCTAGTTTCACAACCAACTTTACAAAAAGGATTTGCTTTGTTTTCAACCGTGTGTGTGTGTGTCTGTGTGTGTGTGTCTGTGTGTGTGTATGCCACATGTGTACAGATGTTCATGGAAGCCGGAAGAGGGCATCAGATCCTTTGAAACTGAAATTATAAGCAGTGTGAGCCATCAGACACAGTTGCTAGGAATGAAACTTGGGTCCTTTACAAGTTTCTTAACTACTGAGTGTTCTTAACTACCAAGTCATCTTTCTAGCCACACTTCTTCCCTGCCTTTCTCTTTCTTGACCAGTGTGGCCTTAAACTCACGGAGGTCTTCATGCTTCTGCTCTCATGCTGGGATTAAAGGCAGACGCCATCATCCCTAGCATCCTTCCTACATTTCTCAAGGGACACGTACAATGTTTACCTCTTGAATTCCTAATTTCCTCGCACATGATTGGATCAACGGGTTGGTGCTGCTGCTGATTCTCACTTTTATGAATGGTTAAATTCAACTGTTCAACTGCTCAAGCTGACTCTTAGGCTCTCTCAAAAGAGTCTTTACCACATACAAAGAAGCTGAACTTTGATAGTCCTACCTTCTCCCTCTCTGCCAGGCAAAATGAAAATCAGCCCCTGTGTCTAGGTGGATGGCTGAATCATGAATTTCTTTGCAATGTGAGTTTTAATAAAGCTGACTGTAGTGCTCTCATTTTTTTTTCTCTATGTGCTAAAGGTTGGTCATTTGATAAAGAAGAATGGACCATCTGGGCCTGTCCTAACAGTATCACTATTCAGGAGGTGGTACACAAAGGATACACTTTCAAACTCATGTGTGACCAGCAACTCAGAAACAGCTTACCTGCTCATATACACATTATCAGTGTTTTTCAAAATTCTGTAATGATATAGGACATGTATAATTTTATATTATATATTTTGCTAAATTCATTTATCAGATTCCTAGGTTGGAAGATCTGTCTAGTAATATAGACTCGTAAGGTCTAATTTTCTTCTCATAAAAGATTACTTTTAAAATTATTGTGGTTTTATTTTTTTTAAACCTAGTTTTTCTGCCTATCCTGAAATTTGTCATAGTGCCGGGAGTTGACCCCACCTTGCCACTTGTGACTCTTGTCGGGAGGGGCAAATTAAGATAAGACCTTGCCTGATACCTGATCTTAAGAGGTTGAGCATATTTGTTCTGGGACTGAAGTTTGCTTGATAGAGCACAGTGGGAGGGCTTGAATCTGATATAAAAGATCTGGAAAATTCTGGGGGGTTATTTGGCATCTGAAACTACCAGGTAAGGAGTGAGTTTAGGGAGCAGGGAGGATACTAAAATATTTACCAGAGAAGAGAATGGCTGGACTGTGGCAGGGGAGACGTGAACATTGGCACCTCGATCTCAGCTAGTTTGGGGCATGGGGACTACTGGTTTCAAAGGGATGAAGATATCAGGGATGCTCAGGGGATGGAAACAGCCAGATTTGACTGGTGGAGAGGGATTATGACAGCTGGATGCTTGGGATCTCATGTCTTGCGCTTGTCCCCACTTCTGCACCCTCTCAGCCTATCCCAGCTGCACCAGAACAGCTTGGACCCTGATGCTGGCACGGTCTTTTCTGTCACTCTCTTCATTTCCTGGGTGACACAGGGGATTCTCTAAATGCTCTTTCCCCTAACTCAAGAGTAGGATAAGGGTAGAGCGTTAACCTCTATGCCTCACACACCTCATCAGCCAGGCTACTCTCACACAGGCAAGTTTGCTCAGATTCTTCGGTTGATGGACTTCATCATCTCCATGCTTTCGGAATGGCTTCTGCCTCCTCTTCTGAGGACTTTCCTGCTTTGTGCCAGGATGGGATGAGGCTTGATTCAGATAGTCCAGCAGAAAGTCAAGATTGATCTTTTGGATTGGGAAAGAAATGGTAGCTAGAGCCAGACTAAGGGAATTAGGACTCAAGAGACAGCATCAGGAAGGCACAAGACTACCAGTGGACTCTCCTCTAAGCTCAAGGCTGCATCGACTAGATCTAAATTGAAGAATTAAAAAACCTTGGTCTACATGCAAAGCCAGGGATGCCCGCGTAAATGAAGTCCAGGTAGAAATTGATAACCTTTCTTCTTTCCCTTTCTTCCCACTCCAGTCTCAGAATGTTGGCCATCACTCTCCTAGCCTTTCTTTGTGTCTCAGCCTCTGCCAATGAGAGTAAGTGTGGTGCCTGGTAATGGGATCCTGGGGAGAGTGGTTCTTGCAATACCGTTAGTCAAGGCTTTCGGACACTGGCTTAGACTGGTGGGAAGAGTAAAGATGGTGGGAAGCGACTGGGTTGTTGGGGTGTTTCTACCTCCAACTGCTTTTCCCCTCTAGTTCAGGCCAAGTCCTCCTCTTACAATGGAGAATATGGAGGTGCTCAAGGAAAGCGATTCAGTCATTCTGGCAACCAGTTGGAAGGCCCCATCACTGCCATCCGTGTTCGAGCTGACACATACTACATCATAGGGTAAGATTCTTCACGTTCCTGTGGTTTGGGGGGCGGGGTGTCTATCGTGGATCATATTACATTGAGAAGTTCTCATTTACTTTGAATCATGCCTCTTTAAATCAACAAATCACAGGTAAACACATGAGCTGGTAAAATGTTGGAGGACCTAGACTCTAGACCTATAGGTTTTTGTTTTGTTTTGTTTTTTTGTTTTTTGACTATTTCCCATAATATGAATGAAGCTGAAAAGCCATGTAATCATAAACTCTCAGGGGCCTCAAACTGAACTTGTTGGTCTGTCTCTTTCCAGTTCCCTCCTCAGCTAGCCTCCATCTTTTCTTGTTGCCACTCCTCAGATAGCTCTTTCTGTTCATGTTGTTGGCTAAAGTTCTCTGCATGATCTTCTGGGGATCACCCATCATTCATATCCGGGGTGGGGACGATGCAGGGGACTTGTCTGTTCTGTTACCTCTTTGAAAGTCTCATCAAATAGACCAACAGGTCCTGAATTTTGATAACCCTGTTCAGAGTTTCCCTTCCTTCCCTTCTCACCTCTGCCCCCAGTCTCCAGGTCCGCTATGGCAAGATGTGGAGTGACTTTGTAGGTGGCACCCATGGAGACTTGGAAGAGATCTTTCTGCACCCTGGGGAATCAGTGATTCAGGTGTCCGGCAAATACTATTACTATCTCACAAAACTGGTCTTCATCACAAACATGGGCCGCCGCCTGTCTTTTGGAGGAGAAACAGGCATAAGTTTCAATGCTGTTCCTTTGCATCCTAACAGTGTACTCCGATACATCAGTGGCCGAGCTAATGCCTACATCACTGCCATTGGCCTGCACTGGGGTACCAACCCTAGTAACCATAACAACTGCTGAGCTCTCGGCTTCTTGTTTGCCAGGGACACTGTGTGAGCACTCCCTTAGTACCAACCCCTATGCAAACAACTTAATAAATGCACATGGCCAAACACAGTGTCTCATTTGTGTCCTAGTTCCTGTGGAAACACATAGCTCTTATTTCTGACTCCCTTTGCATGTTATAATCTTGGAAAAGTGAGAGGATGAGGAGTAGTACTAGAACCCTGGCTTGTTTTTATGACTTATAATTGGAGATAAAATAATGGCTGCAGCTATATTCAAGGACGGCTTCTGAGAATGCTTGTTCAAAGGAGTTCAGAAGGGAGGGGAGAGTAGTTGTGTAATCCTTCCTCAAACCCAGATGTCCCACTCTCCAGCTCCCCCTGCCCCCTGCCCTTCCCTTGAGGTGTCTGAAGAATGTCACCTCACTCTCTTGACCTTAAGCTGTTTGTTGTACATAGTGGGCCCGGACCATCATCCTTTGTTCCTTGGTGAGCCTCCACATTCCAATGCGAAACTGCCAACGCGCTTACTAAAACAAACAAACAAACAAACAAACAAAAAACATACAAAGTGGGGCATGGTGCCTCAACTCTGTAATTCTAGAACTTGAGAGGCCCAGTCAAAAGGATTTCACAAGTTCAAAGCCAACCTGAGCAACATAATGGATTCCAGACTATTCTGGGCTATGGAGTAAGACTGTCTCAAAACACTAACTAACTAACTGCCCACCTAAGAAAGTTGTCAGGACTACAGGGAGTTATTACTCTGTGTGTGTGTGTGTGTGTGTGTGATGCACGTACCTGTGCAGTAAGGTGTATGTGTGAAAGTCAGAGGACACTTTCGGGAGTCAATTCTCCTCTTCCACAATGAGGGTCCTAGGGACTGAACTCAGGTCTTCAGGCTTGGCAGTGGGTGCCTTTACCCACTGAGCCATCTCATTGTCCCCAGTCACAACTTTTAATTCCAAATACTTTATTAACCCAAAGAAACCTTGTCCCCAGTAGCAGTCATTCTACTGTCCCAAATCCTAAGGTCCTAGGAACCACTGATGGACTGCATAGACTTGCCCATCTGGACATTGGGTGTGTAGGGAGTAGTGCTAGGAACCACTGATGGACTGTGGTGGTATTGTGTTCCCCCAAAATATTGTGCACCCTAATAAACTTATCTGGGGTCAGAGAACAGAACAGCCACTAGATATAGAGGCCAGAAAATGTTGGCACACATACCTGTAATCCTAGCATTCCAGAGGCAGAGATCGCCTGGATCTCTGTGAGTTCAAGACCATTCTGGAAACAGCCAGGCATGGTGACTCACGCCTTTAATCCCAGGAAGTGATGGCAAAAAGCAGAAAGGTATATAAGGTGTGAAGACCAGGAACTAGAGCTGGTTAAGCTTTTAGGCTTTTGAGCAGCAGTTCAGCTGAGATCCATTTGGATGAGGACTCAGAGGCTTCCAGTCTGAGGAAACAGGATCCGCTGAGGAATTGGTGAGGTGAGGTATCTGTGGCTTGTTCTGCTTCTCTGATATTCCAGCGTTCACCGCAGTAACTGGCCTTGGGTTTGTTATTATTAACAAGACTCTTTAAGATTCATGCAGCAATGAACTGCATAGACTTGCCTGTCTGGACATTGCGTGTTTAGGGAGCAGTGCACTGATGTGGCTTTCTGTGTCTGGCTTCATTCCCTTAGTGTATTTCCCTGTTATCCCCTGTTATGGATATATCAGTACTTGACCCCTTAAAAATAATTTTAATTAAAATACAATTATATCACTTCCCTTGTCTTAGTCCTCCCCTGTCTCAGCCTTCCATTTAACCCCTCCCATGCCCCATCTCTCCAACCCCTCCCATGCCCTACCTCATCTCTCTCAAATTGATTGCCTATTTTATTATATATATGTATACACATATACATACATATATAAACACATAAATATATACGTAAATATATACACACAGACATATGCCAGCCCAAAGAAAGGCCAACACTGAAGAACTGGATAACAATGCAGGAGAGTGAGTGGACGGGAAGGGTCTAGGAGAACTGCCATGTCTATCGTTTGGACGATAGGAAAGAGAAGGGTACCATTCTCTAAGATGGAGAAGACAAAGGGGATATATATTCCTTTAAATATATATCTTAGATATATATCTCATAGTGATTTTTCACTGTGGTACTGAGGACCCTGGCATCTAAGAGATGTAAGTGAGAGGATACCAACTTTTGTGTATTCTGTATATTAGGTTTTTGTGAAAACTTGTCTTTGAAGAAAAACTTCTTCTAGTTTAAAAGTGTTTTTTATTTTTGGAAATAGAAAAACCACTCAAACTTTCTGCTTCTCCTCGAGTTAAATGATCTTATCAGTCCTCTAACATGAATGTTCTTCCCTGGATCCTGAACGAGGGACAGCTACTTTCCATAATGTGTCAACAACTGTCTGCCAGAAGGGGCATGTGTAAACATGCGTGTGTGTCTGTGCAGGGGAGCAGAATTAGAGATATCTTATACAGAAACATGAAGCAATAGGGCTGAGTGTGGGGCTAAGCGGCAGAGCCACTGGATTGGATGGCCAACACCAAACAAAAAAGCTATATGTGGCTTACTTGGCCTACAATGCAAAGTGAAACTGGGCAATGCATGTAAACCCATTAAAAGGCATGGAGCCATGAATGTAAGACAAAACAATTCACAGCCTTTGAGGAGCTACTGAATCAAGTTTTATGCAGACTGATATGTATTTGTATCATATTTGTATGAACGCCTCATGTTTCTGTTCTGAGTGGAATAGCATTGCAAAAAGGTAGGGTGAGACAAGGATGCAGTTAAGAGACTAAATCTAAACTTTAAATGAGTGTCTAGCAAAGGCAGTTCTTCCAGGGAGAGGGAAGAATATGAGAGCCTTTGGCTGGCCCACACCGAAGAACTGCATAAGAGAATACAGGAGAGTCATTAGAGGGTCTTGGAGAACCACAGGTCTATAGTTTCGGCAACAGGAAAGATAAGGGTACCATTCTCTAAGATGGGGAAGACAAAAGGAGAAACGAATTTTCTTTTAAACCTATTTTGTTCTCTTCTCTTCCCCAGCAACTTCATCTATTTGTACTTACTTAGCTTCAAAATATATTCACACCACACAACAGGGGTTTGTGAAATCAGCACTATTGTAAAATGTAAAGAAAGTACCAAATTCTTTCACTATGTAGCCTCGATTGGTCCAGAAGGAAACACCAGACATTTATCTCTTAGGATTACATATCATTTTTGAAATTCAGACAAGCTTCAAACTTGCAGCAATCTCCTGCCTCCACCTTCAAAAAAACTGGGACTATAGGTGTGAATTATTATTTTTAAGTTTGCATGATGCAAATTTCTTTTTAAACTATTATTTTTTAAGAACTTTATTGTTTGACAGTTTCATACATGTATATAATAATGTGTTTTGATTGGAATTAAATCACAGAATTTCGCTCTCTATCATCTGCCTCCCACTTTTTTGGGAAATTTTCCCCTTACTCCATTTCCTATATCCATATCTTTTTTTTTTTTTGAACTGGGTTTAATTAGGTTTGTTTGTATTCACACAGGTGCAAGGATATTTATTGAATCACGGGCAGCTTACCAGTTACTTCACCTCCAAAAATGTTGCTCCTCCTCCTTTAGCACCCATTAAGTACCAATTAATGCTCCTTAGCTGGAGTAGGCTTTATGTACCCTTCCTACATAAAGGGTGTGTGTGTGTGTGTCCAAGGGGGGGGGGAGTTAGTTGTTTCTCATTTATTTCTGAGCACTGAACACTCACTTATTCTTAGCATTTTGACCAGCTATGAATTTCTGAACGAATTACTACCCACTGGAGGAAAACAAAAGATTCTCTAACTAAGGTTGAAAGCAGCACCAATCTATGAGCGTGAACACAAATATTTAGAATGTAGTTTAACAACATGTCTCATTTAGCAAAAACAGCAGTAGGGGTCTCTTCTCTGGAACCTATGACTTCCTCAGCCACGGGCTTTTGACTAGATTTTACAGTGCTGGGAATGAATTTCCTCTGTAGAGTGGATTGCAAATCCAAATAGAAAGTGGATGGCAACTCCCAAAGCATTTATGGCACTCTTGAACCAGTAGATTGCCTGACAGGTCAGTATCGTATAACACGCAGGGTTCACTGCTGCTGTTACATAAAACCATACAAGATGTTTGTCTCCCATAGCACCTTTCAGCACTAGCTAGTAGGGAGGAGATTTCCATGTCACTTCCAACTTGATTTCTCTGTGTCCTTCAGCTCAAGAGTATGCTGTCTTCAGCAACAGGGTCTTGTTATCTAATATCTAAGAGCGATGACAAGAGTCAGTATTGCTTGGGGGGCATCTGCGGCTTCCCTAGCCAACAACTCATAAGGAAGTATCCCACACTTCGCACTGGAATTTTTAGATAATCTACTGTGACTTGTAGGAGAAGCATTATGTATCCATGCAGGGTAACTCTTTTTCAAACACCTTAAACTAATATTTTTTTTAAAAGTACATTTTCATGTTAATTTTTTATACCTAGAGGAATATTGAAGTAGTTTTGGACTTTTTGATCATAACTGAAAAACTTTCCCCAAGGTATATAAGAAAAAACAAATGGAAACCACATGAATGCCCCTTTCCTAAACTGGTATAGTTTCCAACTGCATTCTAAATTCTTATCTTTAGAACCAAAGATAAGTGTAGCTCCCACCCCTCATCAAAGAAGCTTCTTTTTTTTTAACTTAATATTTTTATTTTATAATTAACTTAATTTCACCTATCAGTCATGGATTCCCCCATCCTCCCTCCTCCCACCCCCCAGCCCTCCCCTCCAATCCACCCCCCATTCCCACCTCCTCCAAGGCAAGGTCTCCCCTGGGGAGTCAGCCCAGCCTGGTAGACACAGCTGAGGCAGGTCCAGTCTCCTCCTCCCTACACCAAGGCTGAGCAAAGTGTCCCAGCATAGGCCCCAGGCTCCAAAAAGCCAGCCCATGCACAAAGGACAGGTCCTGGTCCTACTGCCTGGGGGCCTCCCAAACAGTTCAAGCTAATCAACTGTCTCACTTATCCAGAGGGCCTGATCCAGTTCCATGGGGGCTCCTCAGCCATTGGTTCACAGTTCATGCGTTTCCACTAGTTTGGCTATTGTCCCTGTGCTTTTTCCAATCTTGGTCTCAATATCTCTCGCTCATACAGTCCCTCCTCTCTCTCGACAATTGGACTCCCGGAGCTCCACCTGGGGCTCGGCAGTGGATCTCTGCATCTGCTTCCATCAGACACTGGATGAGAGTTCTATCATGACAGCCAGGGTGTTCGGCCATCCATCCGATCACCAGAGCAGGTCAGCTCAGGCACTCTCTCGACCATTGCCAGTAGTCTACAGTGGAGGTATCTTTGTGGATTTCTGGGGACCTCTCTAGCACTCTGCTTCTTCCTATTCCCATGGGGTCTTCATTCATCATGGTGTCTCCCTCCCCGTTCTCCCACTCTGCTCCTGATCCAGCTGGGATCCTGCTCCCCTAAGCTCTCTTTCCCCCGACCCTTGCCCTCCATTACCCCCGCCCCCAGTTTGCTCATGTAGATCTCATCCATTTTTCTGTCTTTGGGTGATCCCTGTGTCTTTCTTAGGGTCCTCTTTACTAGTTAGCTTCCCTGGAATTGTGAGTTGCAGTCTGGTTATCCTTTGCTTTACATCTAGTATCCACTTATGAGTGAGTACATACTATGTTTGTCTTTCTGAGTCTGGGTTACCTGACTCAGGATGATGTTTACTAGTTCCATCCATTTGCCTGCAAACCTCATGATGTCATTGTTTTTCTCTGCTGAGTAGTACTTCATTGTGTATATGTACCACATTTTATTTATCCATTCTTCAGTTGAAGGGCATCTGGGTTGTTTCCAGGTTCTGGCTATTACAAATAATGCTGCTATGAACATAGTTGAGCATGTGTCCTTGTGGTATGAGTTAGCATTCCTTGGGTATATGCCCAAGAGTGGTATAGCTGGGTCTTGAGGGAGACTTCTAATATGTAAAAGGGGTTTAAATGGAATTACCCTCTAATGGAGAACAATGCCTTTCCCAGACACCATAGGTTATCCAATGACAGCCCAGTGCTAAGTTTGGATTTCCTCTTTGTGAATCGTTGGTCAGTGGGGATGGCCCTTGGTTGCCTTCCAGGACGTGATGATAAGACCCATATTGCTGATGACACCACATACTTAAGTCATAGGACATGGAGAATTAGGCTGGGACTAACCTAGTATCTTTGTCTCTAATGGCTAGCTTCTATGGTGCCAGAATATACTACAGGGAGAGAAAAGTTTTTAACAATCTTATTCAGCTGTGAGCCCTGTGAATGATAGCAGGGATTGGCCTGGCAAGACACGGCACTGGTAAAATAAATGGCATAAATGTTATGGTAGCAACCAAACACTTCCTGGTTAGATTTAAAGCCTGCTTCATAAGACAGAACTCATGCCTGGTACTGTTAACTGGGCCCAAGTCCCATGGCTGATGTATTAGTAACTTTTCTATTGCTGGGATAAAACACCTTGACCAAGGTAATTTATAAAAGTAAGGACAGGTTTATTTAGCTTGTGGTGTCAGAGAGATAAGAGTCCGTTACGGCAGAGAAGCATGGCAGCAAGCAACAGGCATAGTGGCCGGAAGGGTTTGCTGAGAGCTCAATCTTGAACTTCAAGCATAAAGCAGAAGGAGCAAACCAGAAATGGTGTGAGCCTTTTACCCTCAAACCCCACTACCAGTGACACACTTCTTCCAACAAGGCCATGCCTCCAAACCTCACCAAACAGCACTACTAACTAGGGACCAGGTATGACATGAGCCTCTGTGGGGGGGGCTTTCACATTCAAATCACCATACCTAGCTAGGTTATAGATCCTAGAAAGAGAATCCAATACTATTATTCTTCTAAATGGACATAATAATCAACTGCCCCCTAAGTTCTTATCTTTGTACCTGTAGGTTAGTACACCTCTCAGCCTTCATCTGAGAAGCTTCTTCTTCATTTTTGCTTTCCTTCCTTCCTTCTTCCTTCCTTCCTTCCTTCCTTCCTTCCTTCCTTCCTTCCTTCCTTCCTTTTTTTTTACAGTAGATGGTGATTAATACAGTGACCTACAACTGATTGACACACAGAGAATGAGAAAGAGAGAGAGAGGAGTGCTCACTTCTAAATGAGATATCTATATCACTCCCCTCCCCAAAGCTATAGGATGATTGTAGAAGAGGGGATGGAAAGAGTGTAAAAGCCAGAAGTAGTGAACATCACTACAGTAAGTAGTGTTTGCTGGACATGAAAGGACATGTTACAGGCTTGCATGAAATTCTCAAGTGATTAAAAAAATGCAAGGGATGGAGAAATGACTTAATAGTTAGGAGCACTTGTTCTTTCAGAGGACGTGTGTAGCTAGAGTTTTCCTGCCTGGCCCAAGGTTTGGACAAATCTCTCACCTGCCAGTCCCACAGCCGCTCAGACCCAACCAAATAAACACAGAGACTTATATTGTTTAAACTGTTTGGCCGTGGCAGGCTTCTTGCTAACTGTTCTCATATCTTAAATGAGTCCATTTCTATAAATCTATATCTTGCCGCGTGGCTTGTGGCTTACCGGCGTCTTTACATGCTTCTTGTCATGGTGGCGGCTGTGGTGTCTCTCTCTGACTCAGCCTTCCACTTCCCAGAATTCTTCTCCCTGTTAGTCCCGCCTATACTTCCTGCCTGGCCACTGGCCAATCAGTGTTTTATTTATTGACCAATCAGAGCAATTTGACATACAGACCATCCCACAGCAGATGTGGGTTTAGTTTCCAGTATCCTCATGCCGTCTCATAACAACCTGAAACTCCAGCTCCAGGGCATCCGTCACGTTCTTCTGAACTTCCTGGGCTCTGGTCACAGACATGGTACAATACACACATAGAGGCAAAACACCTACACAAGTAAAATAAAGTAAGTCTAGGCAAAAAACCCTGGAGCTTTTCTTATACTATTTTTTTTTTCACTGTTACAGCCATGAGTATAAATCCTCCAGTAATTGTTGATGCGATAGCTGTCTTCTAGAACACCCCAATATTGACTCTAATATTGGAAATAATGGTGTACTAGTAAAATATATTTTATTTTATTTAAGAATGCACCAAATAAGAATTTGACCAGTGTATTTTGGGTGCACTCATCTGGTTGGTCCAGTAATATCCCTTTTAGAGATGAGTTGGCTTCTGAGCAATGTCAACAGTTGCTGGAAAACCACATGCATGCAATTATGCACTTCTGGCTTCCAGTCTTGCACAACCGCTTTTCTCAATGCTGTGTTGCATAATATATTCATAGGGAGACAAATGTAGCTGGGTGTAGGCTACATTTAGTCTGAATATTTTTCCACTGATATATGGCAGAAGAACCTTTTGTTTTTTCAAAGATCACTAAATTTTAGCTATGGTTCCATTATATTTTCTTAAATGTGTTGTGAGTTTTGCCCTCTTTGCCCAGGCTGTGGGTGCACTGGATACATTTATTGCTGCTGTATATGAGCATGCTGTTATATTGCCAAACAAAACAGAAACACCTGTTTCGGCAGAAGAGGCTTTACTCCTGATGAACGAGAACATAGATGTTTTGGAGAAAGCAATCAAGCTGGCAGCCGAGCAGGTATTACTCTTTTGTTCATGTCTGAGATGGTATATAAATTTGCAACTAGACAAGAACATGGGTATGTAGAAATTATGAGAAACTTTTTCTTTCCACACTTACTTTGAGCAGGGTGCACATATCATCGTGACCCCAGAAGATGGAATCTATGGTTGGATCTTCACCAGGGAGACCATTTACCCCTACCTGGAAGATATACCAGACCCTGAAGTGAACTGGATCCCCTGTAGAGACCCTAAGAGGTAAGATCATGCCAAAGGGTAAGGACTCTTTCAACAAAGAGGTTCTGATGAGGTAGAATAGCAAAGTCACCATGCTTGACTTGTCATTTTTCGGATGATTAGACAGTCAGTGGCGTTGGACTTTGATGTTTCATAGTGTTTACTGCTGAACATGTCTCCCATCTGGTGAATGACTTCAGATAAGAATGCTTGGTTTGTTATTTGCCGCAGTTCTTGTTAAAATCCAGCATGTGAACACACTGTTTCCAGCAAGTATGTTCAACTGAGTTTCAGCCAAGTGAGAACGGTGTCTCTGGAACCTGTTCTTTCAAGTCCAAGTCTGTCAGTTGACCCAGGGACACCTGCCTCCTTCATGAGAATAGTGAAAAGATCAATGAGCCCGTGTTTCTAAAGCTGTGCTGTCACCAGGATTTCACAGTAGTCCATGGGGCTTCAAACAGGATGCTCTCTTTCTGAGTCCCCATCTTACTACCTCCCAGCTGAGTGTTACGGGGTACATAGCACAAATGCTTGTCATTCTGTCCCCTTCTTTACCTATAAAACAAGGGCAATGAAATCGCATCTCTATTTCCCTTATGGAGGAGAGGAGAGTGCCAAATGAAATTGTGTGTGTGAAACCTTAGTCTGCAGCCTTCCCTTGAACATCTCATGTCACATGACATCTTGACAGGAGAAACTGACTGGGAACTATTTTGAACTCTTGTCCTTAGAGAGATCTTTAGCACTTAATAACTGTGGTTTAGGCACAACTTTCTTGAGAATATATATATATATATATATATATGTGTGTGTGTGTGTGTGTAATTACATACACTTTTAAAAGAACAATGAAATAGATTATTTCAGGCATAATTATTTACTTTGTAGCATAGTTCACAGGTAATTTCTTTAAGTGGAGAAATCTGAAAAGTGCTTTCAGTTGCTAATTTTATATCTGCACGCACCTGCTCAGACTCATATTTTTTCTTTCTTATTTTTTTGTCGTTTTTTGGTTTTTTTGTTTTTCATTTTTCTTTATTAAGAAATTTTCTACTCACTCCACATGCTATCCACAGACCCCCCTCCTCCCTCCTCCCATCCCCCAGCCCTCTTTCCCAAGCCACCCCACATCCCCACATACCCCAAATCGAGGTCTCTCATGGGGAGTCAGCAAAGCCCAGCACACTGAGCCTAGGCAGGTCCAAGCCCTTTCCCACTGCACCAAGGCTGTGCAAGGTGTCACATCACAGGCACCGGATTCTCGAAGCCTGCTCATAGACCAGGGACAGATCCTGATCCCCCTGCCTGGGTGCCCCCCAAACAGTTTGAGCTAAACAACCGTCTTCCGTATCCAGAGGGCCTAGTCCAGTCGCATGGGGCTCTACAGCCACCAGTCCACAGTTCATGGGCTTCCACTAGTGTGGCCATCAGACTCATATTTATTGCCTCCAAAAAGAGCTTTTTAAATAATTCTTGCCACATGACATCACCTGGAAAATAAGTCCAGTGCTCCCATACTTGAGCTCTGCTATGTAAATCAAGCCTCAATCCAAGACTTGCACCTTTGGGAAAGTGTTTTTAAATGTTACATGGCCTGTGTGTACAGAAAGCATTGGCATAGTGACTCAGTGTCATCTTGTCAAGGACTTTCCCTAGGTCAGGAAGCAATTGTTACTTGCTGTAATTCTAGTGGCTTCTATTGAAATATGCTTCATGGGATAATGCCACGAGAGCAGACTCTCCTAGGAGAAGATGCTCATAAATCTGGTAGTTAGGCTTACGTGAATTCTGCTAAGTTGGGATAGTAAATGGCTCATTTCAACACTAATGATTCCAACAATAGATATTCAGTTTTATGAGATAAAATAGGGAAATCAAGCTGCATCTAGCACGATATCCCAGCACTCAGGAATCTGAGGTGGGAGGAATTGCTTCATGAGGTTAAAGGTGGCCTGGGCTACACAGTAAAACTCTATTTTAAAACAAAGCAAAGCAACAATAATAAAATGGAACTATTGGGGAGATGGCTCAGTTACCAATCAAATGTGAGAACTGGATCCCTAGAACCTATGCAAAATCCAGGCAGACATGAGGGTCACTTGTCCACCTGTCGTCCAATACTTGGGAGGCAGTGATGGGGGAATCCCAGGAAACCTTAGCTAGTTACACTGGTAGGTATTGACAAACTGTGTTTGCTGAAGATTCTGTGAGAATGATCAGGGAAGACATACAACATCGATTTTGGACATCCACCTGGACACCCACACATACGCACATGCACCTGCCCATGTGTGTGCACTTACACACAATTGAGCACACATGCACGCATACACAAGCACACGCACGGTCACTGTCCTACGCATCTTCTCACAATTACGGAAATCTGTGAGAGGTGTTGGCTACGCATTGTGCTTTTACCGAATTCCGAGAGCTGTATCTGGGGTGCTGTGTGTATTCAATCTTTCACTAATGACAGTGTCACTGTCTGCATATTAACTATGAGAAGAAAGGGAGAGTTAGGGCTGCATAATTAGTAATTAGGTTAAGTGGAATTAAGGAAAGCTGTTTGCGGGCTGGGGAGTGGGCTCAGCCCATAAAGTACATGCCAAGATAGTGTGAAGGCCTGAGTTTGATCCCCAGAACCTATTTAAAAAACTGGAAACAGTAACACACACTTGAAATTTTGGCAATGGCAAGTTGGGAAGCAGAATCATTCAAATCCCTAGAGTTTGCTGGCCAGCCAGCCTAGCTTTCTCAGTTGGTAAAATCCTGGCCAATGAGAGACATTGTGTGAGAAGGGGCAGGGAGGGGGAAAGTGACTGAGGAATGGTGTGGTGATATTGTGCTTCCCAATATATTGTGCACCCTAATAAACTTATCTGGGGTCAGAGATAAGACCACTAGATATAGAGGCCAGAAAATGGTGGCACACACACACCTTTAATCCTAGCATTCAGGAGGCAGAGATCCATCTGGATCTCTGCGAGTTCAAAGCCACACTGGAAACAGCCAGGCATGGTGACACACGCCTTTAATCCCAGGAAGTGATGGCAGGAAGCAGAAAGGTATATAAGGTATGAGAACCAGGAACTAGAGCTGGTTAAGCTTTTAGGCTTCTAGCAGCAGTTCAGCTGAGATCCATTTGGATGAGGACTCAGAGGCTTCCAGTTTGAGGAAACAGGATCGGCAGAAAAGTTGGCAAGGTGAGGTTAGCTGTGGCTGGTTCTGTTTCTCTGATCTTTCAGGCTTCACCCCAATACCTGGCTCCGGGTTTGTTTTTATTAATAAGACCTTTTAAGATTCATGCTACAGAATGGAATCCAGGGTGGTCTTCTGATTCCACACATGTACATATGTTCACCCATACCCACAAGTGCACCTACACCCACACATATGAATAAATGCATATATATATCTATATCTATATCTATCTATCTATCTATCTATCTATCTATCTATCTATCTATCTATCTATCTATATCACAGCCATTTGCATTAAGCCATGGTAACTTAATAGATTTGTCAGCATACTGCATTATACTGAAAATTATAATGACTAACAAATATATTTATTCATGAAAGGTAGTCTGTGAAATCCTCTGCCTTATGCCTTTGGCCTCTGATCTGTCTTGTTGAGTACATTTTTATTCACAGCCTATACCCTTCACACGAGAGACATTCAAATATTTGAAACCCTGTGTCACCTCACCACATTCCCTTCCTATTTCTAGGATAAACGTAAAGACTATTTCATGATGTGTACTTTTCTCCCTGAGAACCTTCTAAGACAGAAAGGAAGCTGATTTGTTGGATGGGAAAATTGAGCCACGCCCATGTACTGTCTATTTGTTTACATCCCCACTGCACAATGCTGCATTTGCTCCCCGTAGAAGACGACCTGCACGGGACCAACTATTTCCTGCCACTCGGTACTTTGTTTTTGACCACGGTTTACAGCCATAAATTTGTAATATTCTAGCTGGGGTTACAGATGAGGCCCTTCTCACAGAGGGTTTTGCTGCATTTCAAACCTGTGCATAGCTTCTCTTCCCCCTCTAAGAAAGAGTATTATTTTCCCTTCAGTCTTCTCTAGGCTTCCATCCTGGGCCATCTGGAACTTTAGAAGACACTAGTAATCATAAAGACAAACACTATGTTGCACATAACAACTTTTATTTTTCTTTTGTGCTCATGTATATACATGTGGGTAAGTCATCTCTATGTGTGTGTGCACATGTGAGCATGCAGTGTGTATTTGGAAGTCAGAGGACAATGTTGGATGTAGGTGGTGTGCAGTTACTATCTACTGCTGTTTGAGACAGAGTCTCTCATTGGTCTGGAACTCTGCCGCATAGGGCAGACAAGCTGGCTCCCAAGCTTCCACAGGTCTGTCTGTCTCTGTCTCCCATCTTTCTATTGCTAAGATTACAAATGTATGATGCTGTGCCTGGCATTTACACAGGTTCTGGGATCTGAACTCAGGTCCTCACACTTGGAAGGCAAATGCCTTACTGACTGAGCCATCTCCCCAGTCTGCACGTGAGTTTTAAATTCTTTTCTGCTAATTCTTGACCTAGAGCTGTTGCATTATAGGAATGGAAAAATATAGTATCACCTTGATATTTTGATATTTTGTTGAATTAGGTTTGGCTACACACCAGTGCAGGAGAGACTCAGCTGCCTTGCCAAGGATAACTCTATCTATGTTGTGGCAAATATTGGGGACAAGAAGCCATGTAATGCTACTGACCCTCAGTGTCCTCTGGATGGCCGTTATCAATACAACACCAATGTGGTATTTGATTCTGAGGGTAGGCTAACAGCCCGATACCATAAGGTAAGAATTACCCATGCCTTTTCTAAACTTGGTTTATTTCTGTTGTTTGTGATATGTATATGTATTTGTTTTTTAAATACTGGAGATGTAACTGGTACAGAAACATCTCATAATCATTACCATTTCTAGTTGAAAAGACAATTTCATTTATTTGTATACTAGTTAAGGATTCTCTGTGTGAATTAATCATAAAGTAGAATATAGGAAAATGTCAAAACAGATGTGATAATAGACTCACAAAGATGGAATATCCTTTGAGAAAGAAGGTGAAGTCCTGTTTTATCTTTGAGCTAGTATCAGAGGCTTTGGGGGGTACATAATTTGTTATTATTTAATATTAAGTTACTATTTATTTCAACATAACTTTTTGTCTGCTATGCAACAAAAACTCTAACAGAAACTGGTTCTTTAAAAAGGGGGAAATATCCTTGTTTGTATAACTAAAAAGAATACTTATCACAGAAAAGGTAGGTCTCATTCCAGGAGCAGTCAGTCCATTTCTCAGAGATATGATCCACCCCTCTAGGTCTTACTAACAGCTTTTGCTCAGGATAATTGTCCTTTTAGCAGCCATGTGGCCACAACAGCACAACACAAAATTTTTATCTTTATGAATAAAGTCCACAGAAGCATGCCTTTCTGTTACGTAGACACTCAGCAATGGTCTCCTCACTCTTTCATTCCAGCTAGGTCATAGGTCCATCCTGACC
This sequence comes from Peromyscus nudipes, assembly GCA_902168325.1. Lineage (NCBI taxonomy): Eukaryota > Metazoa > Chordata > Mammalia > Rodentia > Cricetidae > Peromyscus > Peromyscus nudipes. Next base: position 20,855 of record CABHPH010159043.1, on the reverse strand, counting down.
CATTGACTGTTCTATGCAGGATGCAATACCATAAAGGAAGGTGGGTGGAGGAGCAAGATAGCCTCAGGAACATTGGGATGTGGGGTAGCTGATGCCAGACTGCACTAACGCATGCATCAGACCAAGTGAAGACTCAGCTGAATAAGTGCCCTGTTCCTGAGCTCGAGTTAACTAGTCGGGATTCAGGAGAGACCATACTAATGGTAGACACATTCGGGTGCCTGACAAGGATAATGATGATGTAACAAATACTGGGAACAAGAGCTGTGAAACTTCGGTGATCTTCAGTGTTCTCAGCCCCGCCCCCATGGCTGCCATCAATATAATACTTACACTTTGGAATCAACAATCAGACAGGAAAAAAAAAAAGATTACTAATAGCTTAGTAAGTATCAAGACTTAGCAACTCCAAAGTAGAAAATATCTTTAAGTCAACTTCAAGTGAATTCAAATTCAATTGATATAAATGCCACAGTAAATGTGATGAATTTTGTTGTATTCACACATGCTAGACCTCGCACAGGGAGTGCTTGCTGTTCATGTTTAAAGAACACAGTGGAAACAGTTTTAAAATCATGAGACTCAAGAGTTCATCCTGTCTGTGGGCTAGATAGATGGTTCAGCTTAGGAGTACACACTGCTTTTACAGAGGTCCTTAGTTCAATTCCCAGCATCCATCTTGGGTAACCCACAACTGCTTGTCACTTCAGCTCTAGAGGACCTAAAACCCTCTTCTGATCCATTGGTACCCACACTCACATGCATGTGCTTATGCATAGATACTGCCAAATCCTTAAAAATAATGTGAAAAATCTTCATTCTGCAGTTTTAAAGGTAGAAATATCATATCTTAGATGTCATTTGATTTCATTTGTTCATTGATGCTTAAAAATAATGTGTTTTGATTAATGTCATGGTGTGGAAACTCACAGATAGATGGTATAATTGGTATGATGTTTGCAAATCTTTGCAAACCATATGCACATCAACACACATGGAAGAAAAGATTTTGTGGGTATTGACCACCTCTATCGGCAAACTCGTTCTTTACTAGTTTCTCCCTTCTCTGCTTGTCTTTGACAGTACAATCTGTTCGAACCCGAGATTCAGTTTGATTTCCCCAAAGATTCAGAGTTGGTGACCTTTGACACTCCCTTCGGGAGGTTTGGCGTCTTTACTTGCTTTGACATTTTTTCTTATGACCCCGCTGTGATGATGGTGAAGGACTTTCAAGTTGACAGCGTTCTCTACCCTGCGGCATGGTACAACACTCTGCCTCTCCTTTCAGCCGTCCCATTCCATTCAGCTTGGGCCAGAGCCATGGGAGTCAACCTGCTTGCTGCAAACACCCACAACACCACAATGCACATGACAGGTAACTGGCCAGTCATTCAACCATCAAGTGGCAGTGACAGTCTTGGGAAAGGACTCCTCATTGATTTTTTCAAGGCAAACTTTTCTTTGATGGCTAACTTTACTATCATAAAATTAATAATACTATGGATTTCTGCTTAAGGTTTGATTTATTTATTTACATGTTTATTGTCTGAGGACAGGAAATCAATTGTTTTATTTTTGAGACTGGATCTTGCTATACAGCCCAGGCAGGCCTTGAGTTTATGATCCTTCTGCTTCAGCCTCCTGATTGCTGGGATTACAAACATTCACTGCCATGCCTGGCTAGTAGCATAGGCTTCTGCTTAAGGAGCTTTATTATGGTAACGAAAGGAAGCAAATATTATCTCGATCTTCAAGTGGGAAAATTGAAGTTATAAGGAGGTCAAGTCATGTAGGTGGTGGTGGCTGGAGAGATGGCTCAGCCAATATAGGTTAGGCTCACAACCAAAGTTACTAAAAGAAAAAAAACAAAACAAAACAGGTCAATGCTAGACCTAAGGTAAGTCCCAGCCAACCACCTATTAGTAGTATTGAAATAAATCTTGAAATGACAGAATAACTAAGCTTAATCAGTTTTAGAATTTACTCTTGGGAGTATCCTGACTAAGAGTAATACTTGACTCCCTCTTGACTGGTTTTCACTTCGGCAAATGGTAAATTTCAAATCAAATCCATTAATTAGGTCACCAGAGAGTTGGAATTATTCTTCATGTTTCAGGGAATTTTTGATTTTCTTGTTAAATTAGTTTAAAGGAGAAACATTGTTTAAAGGATTTAAAAAGTAAAATCTTTAAATGATCATTTCAGTACGTTATGCAGAAAGCAGAGTCAGACTGAATTTCCAATAACGTCTTCTAAAAATGCATTGTGCTTTAATAACATTACGTTTAGTTTCTCATGGGAATGTTCTCTTTGTCGCCATCAAAAGTTTGGAAGCAATACTTGTGTTTCTCTATGTTGGCCACAGGGAGTGGAATCTACAGCCCAGAGGCTGTCGGCGTGTACCACTATGACATGGAGACAGACAGCGGCCAGCTACTGTTATCAGAACTGAAGTCTTGGCCCCGCCGGTCCACCCCTCCTGCAGAAGTAGACTGGAGTGCTTATGCCAGAAGTATCAAGCCATTCTCATCAGAGCAGGCAGACTTCCCAGGGATGCTTTATTTTGATGAATTCAGCTTTACCAAGCTTTCTGGAAGCACCGGGAATGTCACAGTTTGCCAAAAGGACCTGTGTTGTTACCTGACTTACAAGATGTCAGAGAATCGAATGGATGAGGCCTATGTCCTGGGTGTCTTTGATGGACTGCACACAGTGGAAGGGCAATATTACTTACAGGTAGAATGCTTGAATGTGTTAGGATGACCTGATGACTATTCTAAGTCGTTGGTTTTTATTACTGTGGTGAAGACCATGAATAAAAGTAACTGAAAGGGGAAAGGACTTATTTGACTTACTGTGGAGATCACCAAGTCCATCACTGAGGGAAGTCAGGGCAGGAACTCAAGGCAGGAACTAAAACCGAGACCATGGAGGAATGTTGCTTACTGGCTTGTTCCCTGTGGGCTTGTTCAGCCTGTTTTCTCATACAACTCAAGAGCCCCCGCCCAGGGGTGGCACCACCTATAGTGGGCTGGGCCCTCCCACGTAAATAATCAGTAATGGAGAAAATGCCCCTTCAGACTTGCCCTACAGACAATCTGATGGAGGCATTTCCTCAATGGAAGTTCCTCTTTCCAGATGGCCCTACCTGTGTCAAGTCCACAAATAATTAAATATAAAATAATCAGCACAGGTATCATAGCTTTCCTTTCAAAATTGAATTAAATTCAGTTAGTTTGTATCCAGACATATGTAAATATGTAATGTTGCATTTATCAGATTTATTTGCAGCCACAGAACATTTAATTTGTTCCTTTTTTTTTTTTGCCAGAACAAATTCTTTTTCTTGGCTACAAGGTGAAAAGCATAAAGCAGATTGAGGAGTTCTCTGCAGGCAAGTTCAGGTTTAAAAGGCTGTGATGTCTATGCATCCTCTTGTTACTTTAGAGAAATGTTTTGCAAACTATCTTCAACTGGGGTCTAAATTAATTCATGACCCAGTGTAGCATCTGGCTGCATGACTGAGTTAAAAGAAAAATTTAACCAAAGCAAATGACTTAGATAATAATCCAAATTAGAATTATCCAGAGCACTGACCTTTAAAATTCAATCACATTTGCCTTTATTAAAAGTGTAATAATTGCAGGGTGGTGGTGGCAAACATCTTTAATTCCATCACTTGGGAGGCAGAGGCAGGTAAATCTCTGAGTTTAAAGCCAGCCTGGTCAACAGAGTGAGTTCCAGGACAGCCACGTCTACACAGAGAAACCCTGTCTTGAAAAACAAAAACAAAAAAACCAACCAACCAAACAAACAAACAAAAAAAGAGTAATAATTTTGTCCCACTAAATTTAACATAAGATTTAACAAGTTGTGGCAGTTTAAATGGAAACTCTGTTCTTTGAAACTGAATTATGATTATTTTTTTCCTTCCCCTCCTTTACACAGATATGCACATTGCTGAAGTGTCAAACCACAAACTTGAGAACTTGTGGGGAACCTGTGGGGTCAGCTTTCACCAAGTTTGAAGAATTCTCTCTCAGTGGCACCTTTGGGACGAACTACGTTTTCCCTCAGCTTGTCCTAAGTGGCAGTCAGCTTGCCCTGGAAAGATATTATGAAGTAGGAAGCCTTCAAGTGGACAAATTTCTTTGAGTGGATGAAGTAGAGGAACATAATCATGATCTTTGAAATAAAGGGCTGGGCAGTGGTGGTTCATGCCTTTAGTTCCAGCACTCAGGAGGCAGAGGCAGACCAGTCTTTGTGAGTTAGGGGCCAGCCTGGTCTACAGAGTGAGTTCTAGGACAGCCAGGGCTACATAGAAAGACCCTGTCTCAAAAAAATAAAACAAAAAAAAAGAAAAAGAAAAAGAAAGGAAGAAAGAGAGAAAGAGAGGGAGGGAAGGAGGGAGCGAGGGAGGGAGGGAGCGAGGGAGGGAGGGAGGGAGGGAGGGAGGAAGGAAGGAAGGAAGGAAGGAAGGAAGGAAGGAAGGAAGGAAGGAAGGGGCAAGGGGCAGTACTGAACTATTGCCCTCTGCAGTCTATGAGAGATACTGTGAAACAGAGCAAGCTGTAGTTGCAGATTGTATTTATCCTGTGATAGACAAGTTGGGGTACATTGTTCTGTAAAAATGCAAAGTCATGAGGGAATTAAAATTAGAATACAGATTGCTAATAACCCTTTGTATAATAGAAGATTCAAGTTAAGCATAGTTCATTAAATAGTGCAGCTAGCTGGGCCTGGTGGAGCAGGCTGCATTCTAAACTACTTAGGAGACTGAGGTAAGATGGACAGAAGTTCAAGGCCTGCATAGGCTACAAAGTGAGTGGAAGGCCAGTCTGAACCGACAAATTTGTGAGATGTAGTCTCAAAATAAAAATTTAAAAATTTAATCCCAGTACTCTGGAGGCAGAGGCAGGTGGATCACTGTGAGTTTGAGGCCAACCTGGTAGGCTAGTTTCAGGACAGTCAGGACTACATAGAGAGACCCTGTCTCAAAAAAAAAACAAAAACCCAACCCCATATATATGTATATACACATACATATATATATATATACACACAGAACTATATATGTACACACACACACACACACACACACACACACACACACACACACACACACGAGCTGGCTGAAGGGATGGCTCGGCTGTTAAGAGCATTTTCTAGTCTTCGAGAGGAACAAGATTGACTCCCAGCATGCACATGACCAGTTACAACTCTGTCAGTAACTCCTTTTCTAGGGACTCTGATGCCCTCTTCTGACCTTCTCAGACATTGCATGCATAGGGTGCAAATGCGTATGTGCAGGCAAAACATTTGTACACATAAAATAAAAATTAAGCTGGAAACATGGCTTAGTGGTTTAGAGCACTTGTTGCTCTTGCAGAGAACCTGGGTTGATTCTTAATATCCACATGGTGGCTCATGCTAATCAGTAACTCCAATTCTAAGGGATCTGTGTCCAACACCCTCTTCTGACCTCCACAGGCACCAAGCATGCACACAGTGAGCAGACGTGCATGTTGGTCAAACACTCACACACAACACCAATAAGTGAGCTGAAAAAGTAATGGTGTGTTTTAAAGAGGTTGGAATATAGATCATGGGTAGAGGCTTTGTCTAGCATGCACAATACCCTGAGTTCAGTGACCAGTACGGTTAGGAACACTGCATATGGAACTTACTTCATGGGAGTGTTGAGAAGTTGTTTTCATGCTAACAATAGTTGTGTAGTGGTTCATGAGTTTTAAAAGAGATTATTTGCTACATTTTCACCCCATCCCTCTATAATTAGACCAAAGTCAAAAAGCTGAGTCTTCTGCCACCAAATCGTGTGTGCTTTATACTACCCATTGCTGCTTTTGGAAGGATGTTTCTAGAAGGAGATGTTGGTGGAAACTGAGCTTTGTATTGGAGATAATCCTTTGCTATCTTTCCTCAGGTTTCAAGAGATGGATGTCTCAGAAGCCGAGGTGGAGTCCCTTTGCCTGTCTTAGTGATGGCCCTATATGGAAGAATGTTTGAGAAGGACCCTCCACGCTTAGGGCAGGGACCTGGGAAGTTACAAAGGAACCCCTTCACTGGGGACTGTCAGGATTAGCTTGGCAAAGAAAGGGGGCATAAATGAAAGAGAAAGCAAGCATCTGTAGTATTTGATTAAAAGATATAATGTAAGCTGTTGAAAGGGCAAACCAAATGAAGAAACAAAAGAATAAAATAAAAAGCAATTGGTATGCTATGGCCTGGATATGGTTCGTTCCCTCCAAAATGCACTATCAAATTTAATTTCTATCGTGAAGTATTAAGAGAGTGGGCCACTTCATTCAGCCACGGTTTTTAGAAGTAAGCTTTTAGGGAAAGATGAGGATTATCTAAATAACTAGGGTGGAGACCCATGGTTAAATATTGTGGCTTTATAAATGTGAATGTGTGTGTGTGTGTGTGTGTGAGAGAGAGAGAGAGAGGGGGGGGTGTAGCACACTGCAGCACTGTTTCCTATCATGTGATGTCTTACACTACTTTGAAACTCTGTTGCTAAAAAGAGTATTACCAGATAAGGGTCCTTGTCTTTGAACTAGAACTGTGAGCCAATGTCAATCTATTTTCTTTATAATGTACCCAATATACAATACTGTGCTGTTAGCAAATGAAAACAGGCTACCATAGATAGGAGATGCACATACTTGGAATAGCATAAATGTGTTAATTGGAGTGGCATCCAGCTTTCATGAATATGTCCAGATACATGTACATATGTATTGTAGAATGTGTATTTAAGGGAGAGCAGGGCTTCTTTCGCAGGAACTGCTCTGTTGAATCCAAACAATGATTCCATCAGGTGAAGGTTAATTTCATGTATTAACACAATTAGACATGAATGCTCAGTTGGCTGATTAATCATTTCTGAGTATGTGATGGGGTATTTCTGACAGATTACAATTGGTGGGCTGACCCTGGGTGAGGAAAGGCCCAGGCAAGCAGACATGGACAACAGGAGGGACACACACTAATGGACCAAAGGCTACAAGCTCTGTGAAGCTGGTTTAGGGTTCAAAATGCCTGAGAACACCACCTTTGGTGTCTGGGAATAGATCTCACCAGCTGAGAATAAACCTGGAGATTGATGGTCTGAGACCGAGGCTGGCAGATGGATCAAACTCTGGAGCTATCTGTCAGTTACTTACAACTTTAGAGGCCGAGGATGCTGAAGTTCCAAGCGCATGCGTTATACTCACAGCTCTGTCCTCCCACCTGGTTCGTTAGCACTCAGAAGGCCTTGAAAGTACGAAGGCAGATTTCTGCCTGAACTGATGGTAGTGTTACAGTTGCTTCCCACTCTCCCAGCACCCTTGGGCGGCGCCCCTAAATAAAACAATCATTCTGGGAGCCAGGGCTCTGCTCCAGAGGCTCTAAGTCACTCTTCTTACTCCATAGACTGCAAAACCAAATGTGGCCAGCAGAGGCCCCTGATACGCAAAGAAGTAAAGCAGCTGCCAGGAAACGGAACCCAGCAGACATTAGACATTGGCTCCATACAGACCCTGCAGCCGCGTAAACCAAAGGAAGAACAGGAGTGCGCATGTTCAGAGGAGCCTGCCCTGCCTCTGTACCTGTGACTGGCATCTCCAACTTTCTGCAGAAGAAGAACCTGCACCAGCACCTCATCTTCTCACTGTGTTTCATTTCTCTCTACACGGTCACCAGGATTTCTACCAGATTGCCGATTTTTAAAATGTTTTATGTTTTTGTTATTTTCCTTCATACAATCATCTAATTTTGTCTATGTATTTTTCCTCTATTGGTCAGTATATTTTCTTTGCCTCAGCTTTAGCTATTTTTTTTCTTGTTTCCTTCTGTCTCCTATCCCTACATTTAATAGTATCTCAGTTTTATTTTGTTGGTTTCTTTTTCTTTTTCTTTCTTTCTTTCTTTCTTTCTTTCTTTCTTTCTTTCTTTCTTTCTTTCTTTCTTTCTTTTTTGGTTTTTCGAGACAGGATTTTTCTGTGTAGCTTTGTGCCTTTCCTGGATCTCGCTCTGTAGTCCACGCTGGCCTCGAACTCACAAAGATCCACCTTCCTCTGCCTCCCGAGTGCTGGGATTAAAGGAGTGCGCCACTACCGCCCAACATTTTATTAGTTTCTTAAAAGCGACTCTCATAGGTGGGCATGGCGGCTGTCTTAGGATTTTTATTGCTGTGAAGAGAGACCATGACCATGGCAACTCTTATAAAGGAAAACATTTCCTTGGGGCTGGCTTACAGTTCAGAGATTCAGTCCATTATCATCATGGTGGGAAGCACGGTGGCATGCAGGCAGACATGGTGCTGCAGAGTAGCTGAGAGTTCTACATCTGGATATCTGGACCCGCAGGCAGCAGGAAGAAGAGACAGTGAGCCACGAGGTCTGGCTTGAGCTTCTGAGACTTCAAAGCCTACCCCAGTTACACACTTCCTCCAACAATGCCACTCCTGCTCCAACCATGTGACACCACCTAATAGTGCCACTCCCTATGAGTCTACAGGGGCCATCCATTTTCATTCAAACCACCACAGTGGTGTATATCTTTAACCCCAGCACTATCAAGGTAGAGGTGGGTAGATCTCTGAGTTTGAGGTTAGCCTGGTCTATATAGAAAGTTCTAGGCCAGACAAGGCCACATAGTGAGATTTGTCTCAACAAACAAACAAAGAAGGCCCTAGTGATGACTATTCTTGGCTGTTAAATTGATTACATCTGTAATTAACTAAAACACAAATGACTGGTTATACCTGTGAAGGATTTTCATTTTTCTTAATTAAATCATTTGAAGTGGGAAGACCCACTTTTAATCTGGATCTTTGAGGTGGGAAAAATCCACCTTTAATTCAGATGTTTTGAGGTGACAAGATCCACCCTTAATCTGGACACAGCTTCTGCAGGAAGCCTATATAAAGGGTGTGGAAGAAGGAAGCTTTCTCTCTTTGCCTGCTTGCTCCTACTCTGGCTAGCAAGTCCATTCCTTCACTGCCATTAAAGCCTAACTCTTTGGGATTCCAGGGATTCCAGCATATACTGAAGACAACTGAGACATCTAGCCTCATGGACTGAACAACTACTGGATTCTTGAAAATTCTGTTGGCAGACAGTCATTGTTGGATTAGCTGGACCACAGACTGTAAGCTATTCTAATAAATCCCCCCTCCCTCTTTCTCTTTATGTCTTTGTACACACACACACACACACACACACACACACACACATGAAGGGTTATGTGCATGGTGTGGGTACACATGGAAAAGCCAGAGAATGACATTGGGTGTCCTGCTCTGTCACTCTCCACTTATTCGCTTGAGACATCGTCTCCCATTGATCCTGAAGCCAGGCTAGAGTTCTACAAGCCCCAGAGATCCTTGTCTCTTCTTTCTACAAAGCTGGGGCTACAGAAGTGCATGTGATCATCCTTGGCTTTCACCTGTGTGGTAGTTTCAATGTAACTGGCCCCCATAATGTCATAGGGAGTGGCACTATTAGGAGGTGCCAGCTTTGTTGAAGTGGGTATGGCCTTGTTGGAGGAAGTGTGTCACTGTTGGGGCAGGGATGAGGTTTCCTATGCTCAAGATACTGCCCAGTGTCTCAGTCGACTTCCTGTTGCCTGAAAGATGTAGACTCTCAGCTACCTTTCCCACACCACATCTGCCAGCATGCCATCATGCTCTTGGCCATGATGATAATGGACTGAACCTCTGAAACTGTAAGCCCCTCCAATTAAATGTTTTCTTTATAAGAGTTATTGTAGTCATGGTGTCTCTTCACAGCAATAGTAACTCTAACTAAGACAGCCTGTGTAGCAGGGTGCTTGCTGTTGTTCCCTTTGGGGGCAGGGGCCAAGTAGGCGCAGAGTCAAACCACATAGGGTCTGGGAGAATGTCGAAACAAGCTCAGTTTATTCGGGAAGAGGCAAGCCTTATATACCCTCCACCCCACCCTGGGGGGAGGTCTGATGAATATGTATCAGCTGGTGTGACATAACTGCCTCTCATTGGTCCAGGTCATCTCCAGATCATGTTTTAGCTGCTGTTGCTAAGACCATCAGGCAGACCAGACTGGTTCTCAGAAAGTATCTTTTTTACTTGTTTGAGCCATCTGGCCCTCAAGCCGGTTAGGGATGAGTCATCCCACAAGCCTGGGTTCTGGAACTTCAAACTGAATAAGCTGGATGTGGTTTTGTGTGCTCCTGCAAGCATGATAGAGGCTTCAGACCAGAGGAATTTAGGGGTTTGCCTATTAGTCTAGCCTAAAATCTGGAACTCCAAGTTCAGGGAGAGACCCTGCCTCACAGGAATAAGGCAGAGAGTGATAAAGAAGAACACTAGACCCTGCTCCCCTGCCTCTGTAAACACATGTGTACATACATACCATACACATGCATGCACACACACACACACACACACACACACACACACACACAAATTCATGAATAGGAGGAGCTGAGAGATACCACCACTACAGGCATAGAGAATCTAGTTAATAAATTATGGTAGAAACTTCCTTAATCTAAGACATTCAGATATAAGAAACATTTGGAATCCCAAATAGAAGTGGCTAGAGAAGAACATTTCTATGACATGTCAAGGCAACAGAAAAATGTTAGAAACTGTAAGAGAGAAATACTCCAACTCATTTCCAAGGTTGAAATGTCAGAATAACATAGGATCTTTCATCAGCAACTCTTAAAGCCAGAAAAGCATGGGCTGATATATTTCAAGCTCTGGAAGTAAATAACTGCCAACCAATATCCAGCAAATGTATCCTAAAATTGATAGAAAGGACTTTCATAATGAGCACAAACTAAGGCAGATCATGATCAGCAAGCAAGAACTATAATCCACTTAAAGGAATACTGATCACAGGAAGAATAACGTAAGTCTCACTTAACGAAAGCATGGAAGGAATACATTTTAGAATAGTAGATGAAGAAAAAGAAATCTAGGGGAACATCTACCATGTTCAACACACTAAACCATCAAACCTAGGATATTAATGGGGGAAAGTAAACAACAAACAACCACCAAAATTACAAGAGTTAGTAATTATCTCTCTATAATAACCTTTTAAATGTTTCAGCACACCAAGGAAGCTGTTTCTTTTTGCAGTAGATGAAATTAATACAGAGATCCACAACTGGCCAATGTGTAGAGGATAAGGAAATTTGGAGCTCTCAACTCTAAATGGGACATCTATAATCCTTACCACCAAGGCTCAGGGATCATCATACAATATCACATCTATAATCCTCAACACCAAGGCTCAGGGATCATCATACAATATCACATCTATAATCCTCACCACCAAGGCTCAGGGATCATCATGCAATATCAGGAGGAAAGACTGCAAGAGCCAAAAATAGTGGACATCTGAAGCAACACAGTAGTTAACGGCAAGACACGGCAGGACCATCACACACTTGAATACATACATAGCAGCTGCATCAACATACTTGTGCAAAACCTACATAGCTGTGTCTATGACCTGTGCAAGATCAGATCAACCAAAGTTCCAGCACTGAAGTAGGGCAGTCTCTACTTCGATGAAACCCACCCCTAACTGAGAAATTGATGGCTGCTGGCAGAGCAAGGGTCCATTTTTTTTACAGGGCTGTGATCCTGAAGAGACGACCCATGCTCCAGTTAATGGTTCTACTCCCTTGTACATAAAGGCGACAGTAAGTGAACTCAGGGGGTTTAATAACAAAGCACATGAAATTGGGAGGGAACGTGATGGAGAGGATAGAGGAAGAATTGGAGGAGAGGGAATGGGGGCTGGATTTGGTCAAAATGCATTATATAAATGCATGGAATTCTCTAACAGTAAAAAAATAGGAGAATCATTTTAAGAAAAAAAATTATAGTCAATGTTTTGTTGTCTTCATATAGAGGACACCTATGGACTAAGAATCAAATACAAAAAGCAATCTATCAAGTGAACAGAAATCGAAAACAAGCTGGCATGGCTCTCATGGGGTCTGACTCAGCAGACTACTTAAAAGAGATTAGGAAAGCCACTACATGTACATAAAGGGTTGTAACAATTGTAAATTGGAAGTAGCGACTTTCATAAAATGAACACGAATGAACATGGAATGTCAGGTCTACATACAATAATAGTGGGCTATTTTAATATCCTACTCCCAACTCTAGATAGACATGCAAAGAACCCATAGAGCTAAAGTACACTGCATATCATGGAGACTGGACAGACAGTTATGGAATATTACAGAATATGCACAGACTGTTTGTTATAGGCTATTCCTTCCAACAGATACAGACCCATAAAGCCTTCTCTAAAAAAAGGAGCACATTCGAAGGGACAATTCAAGTCTTACCATATACAAAGGAATCAAAACCGTCTCTTGTGTCTTATCAGATCACAGTGCAATAGAACTAGAAATTATTAGTAAAACAATAGGAACTACACTAGTACATAGAAAAGTGAACAATAGACCTTTACGAAAGATTTTTAAAAGTTTTAACATGCTTGAATGTTTTTTTTCCCGGCATGCTTGTATGTGTGCCCTGTGTATGCCCGGTGCCTTTGAAGGTCTCAGACACTTGGAACTAGAGTTAGGGATGACTGTAAGCCACCATGTGGCTGCTGGGAACTGAACCTGGATCCTCTGCAAAAGCAGCAAGTTTTCTTAACTGCTGAACCATCTCTCCAGCCCATGAATAATAAACTCTTGAATGGCCACTGAACATATCAGGGAGGAAATTTTAAAGTTCTGAGACTCAAGCAAAACTTAAATGAAAGCACAATCTACCAGAACTGTTGGAGTACAGGAAAGCAGTGTGAAGAGGAGAGGTTATAGCTGTGGATACCTACATTAAAACAGTCACATCAGGTGGTGGTGATACATACCTTTAAGCCCAGCACTCCAGAGGCAGAGGCAGGCAGATCTCTATGAGTCTGAGGCCTGCCTGGTCTACAGAGCAAGTTCCAGGACAGCCAGAGCTACACAGAGAAACCCTGTCTCAAAATAAACAGTCACAAAAATCTCATATAAATATCACTGCACTCTAAGGGCTAGAAAAACAAGAACAATCTAAACCTTAAAGTATAAGATGGCAAGAAATAGTAAAGATGGGCACAAAAAATGAATGAAATAAAGACTTAAGGTGTAATATTTTCCTAATTAGGGTTTCTATTGCTGTGAAGAGACACCATGACCATGGCAACTCTTATAAAGGAAAACATTTCATAGGCGCTAGCTTATAGTTTAGAGATTTAGTCCATTATCAGTGGGGAGCATGGTGGTGTGCAGGCAGACATGGTGCTGGAGAAGGAGCTGAGAGTTCTATCTCTGGATCTGCAGGCAGCAGGAAGAGATTGCCACAGTGGGCATGGCTTAAGCATCTGAGACCTCTAAGTCCACCCCCAATGACATACTATCTCCAACAAAGTCTCACGTACTCCAACAAGGCCTAACAGCACCACTCCCTCTGGGCCAAGCATTCATAATGGGGGCCATTCCTATTCAAATCACCACAAATACATAAAATTGGTCAAAGGCTGCATTCTTTGCAAGAACAAAATTAATCAATCCCTGGCCAAATTAACCAAAGGAAACAGAGAGAAGATCCAAATTTATACAGTGAGAGATGAAAAAGGAGAGATTACTACAGAATCCAGTGAAATATAGAGACTCACCAGGAGGTACTTAAAAAATATTTCAAAGTGCTGGAAAATATAGATTAAGTGTATAATTTTCTAGATATATATGAAAAAATTATTAAAGTAAATAAAGAGATATAAAGAACCTAAGCAGATGCATCGCAATCAATGAGGTTGATGCTGTAATAAAACATCTCACAACAAAGAAAAGCCCAGGTCCAGATGGATTCCCTGCCAATGTTTCTCAAGGTGTAGAAATAGAAAGACTCATTCTATGGGGCCTGACCTGTGATACTTGATACTAAAACCAAATAAGGACATAATAGGAAAGAAAACTATGGACCATTTTCTCTGATGAACACATGAATGTTCTCAATTAAAATTCTTAGAAATTGAATTTGAGAACACATCAAGAAATTCATATTATAATGACCAAGTTGATCTCATTCAGGGAAATGATGTTGGTTCAACTCATATAAATGGTCACAGAAGTGTGTAATTCAGTACATAAATATACTTAACAACAGAAATCACATAATCATCTGCCAATCAGAGAGGAAAGGCCTTTGACAAAGTTCAACTTCAATTCATGGTAAAAATCTTAAAGAAACTATGGATAGAAAGAACGTATCTGAACATAATAAAGGCTGTTTATGACAAACTCATAGCCAGCATTATACTAAATGAGAATAAAACAGAATTTCTTCTAAAATCTGGAACAAGACAAGTGCCCCTTCTCTAATTATTATTCAATATAGCACTCAAGTCTTATCTGGATCAATAATAGCAGAGAAAGAAATAAAAAGGATACAAATAGCTAAGGAAGAAATCAAATCAAGCCTATTTGCAGATGGAATGGCCCTCTACATAAACGAGCATAAGGACTCACCAGAAAACTCATAGACCTGATAAATACTTCCAGCAAAGTAGTGGGATACAAAATCAATACACCAAAATAATTAACTTGGGGCTAGAGAGATGCTCAATGGGCAAAATGCTTGCTGTGAAAGCACAAGGACCTTAGTTCAGATTCCCAACGTGAATGTAAAGGTCAGGCACGGCAATGCTTAGTGCTTTGGAGGTGGGGGGATGGGCAGAGACAGACAGATCCCAGAGGCTCACTGGCCAGCTAGTCTAGCTGTATTAATAAATGAATAAACAAGAATGTCCTCAATTAGACTCCAATAATAGCACAAGAAACTATCCTAATAATGGATAAATGGGACCATCCGAAATTATAAGACTTCTATTCTATATAACAAAGGAAACAATCACTAGGGTGAATAAAACAACTTACAAAAGAATGGAGAGAAAAATCTTTGCATTTGACAGGGAATAAATATCAAGGATATAAAAAAATTACAAAAATTAAACAACAAAACCCTCCAAATTATCTAATCAATAAATGGGCTCATGAACTGAACAGACAGCTCTCAAAAGAAGAAAACACAGATAGCCAATACATACTTAAAAATTTATTGAACATCTTCATCCATCCAGGAAGTACAGACTAAAAATATTTTGAAGGAATAGTGGTCAAGGTTTTTAATCTTGCTGGGGAGGCAAAGGGTTGCTGGGGCTTTTTGGGCAACCAACCAGTCGAGATAAGTCAAGACCCAAATAAATTACCTTTGAGTATGTGCCTAAGGATTCATATCACAGAGATTCATCTTTGTAACTGTTCTATTCATGACATCCAGACAATAGAACTAGCCTAGATGTCATCAATAAATAAATAGATAAAAAATGTGTTACTAATACAATGGAGTTTTATGCAGCCATAAAGAAAAATGAAATTATAGCATTTGCAGGAAAATAGATGGATCTGGAAATCATATCTTAATCAAAATCAGGCAGCCTCAGAAAGACAAATACCACATTTTCTTTCATATGCATGTCCTAAATTAAAAAGCATCTCTGTGTTTGTGTGTAGTCACAAAACTATAAAAGAAATCATGAAAGTGGGGAGAGATCTTAAGGAAGGTGGGGATTATAAAAATTGATGACATGTAAAAGGAAGGTGGAAAGGGGGACCAACTGGGAAAAGGAAGTGAATCAGCTTGAAGTAGGTAAAAGGGAAAGGGGAGGGGAATGATTGAGGACAAAGTGTAATGCCACATGCACATAAAGATGCCATTATGAAACTTTGTATGTTGATCTGAACAATAAAACAACAGAATCAGTGGGCTGACATTTGGTATAATATCAAATTCTAGCACTAGGAGGTAGAGGCAAGAGGATAAAGAGCTCAAGGACATTCTTGGCTACATAGAGTAAGGCTAGCCTGGGCTACATAAGACTTTGTCTCAAATACAACACCAACAAAAGAATTGGTAGGCTGAGTTAAGGAAATGGTTTAACCCCACTGTAGGTAGATGCTGCGGTTTGGGTATAAAATGCACCGCACTTCAACTTATGTGTTTTAACTCAGTTCTCAGAAGATGGTAATGTTTTGGGTGGTTGTGTCACCATTAGGAGACAGGACATGGCTGAGTGGGTCACAGGGATAGGGGACTGGGAATGGGTGAGCCTTGAGGGTTATAGCCCCACTCTTCTTCTAGCCTGCACAATCCCTGCTTTCCTGTCTGATGAAATGTGAACAAGTGGCCTCATGGCCTCTGACAGGGGCTGGTTCCATCACCTTGTCTTCTCAGCTTTGATGGACTATAGCCTCAAACAGTGAGCGCCAATACACCTGGTCACAGGCCCAGTAAAATCACCGTATCGGTAGACGTCACCCAGCCTCTGGAATGCCTGAATAGAACAAAAAGGCAGAGGTATTGAAAACAAGGACTTTCCACTTCTGTGAGCTGGGACACAAGATCTTGTACTGTCTGCTGCTCAGGTCTTCAGATCGGGATTTAAATCAACACCATGAGCATTCCAGTTGTTAGGCCCTCAAACAATGCCTTTCACCTTCATCCTCTCCAGCTTTTGGATGGCATCCTTCTCAGTTGCCATAATTGTGTGAGCCACTATGATTAATTAATCTCCTTCCCTTTCCCTTTCTTCCATACTACCTTTTTGATTTATTACTCATCCTTCCTTCCCTTGTGATCACGAATCCTAACATCCATCATTTATAATTATACAGGGTGAGTTTTGTATATACAAAAAGTAATTGATATTAAAGAACAAGGGCATGAATCAAGTAACGATGAATGCTTTGTGGCCATGCAAATGGTTCCATTGTCTTGCTACCGTAGTCTATAAGCTAGATACTTGAAATGAAACAATAAACAATCTCCTTCAGAATCCTTTCATTTCCTGAATCTACTGTCGTCTAAATTTACTCAGTCCTCATTCAACTGCCTTGTAGTACTCAGGGATTTATTGTGGCCTGTGCTTTCCCAGAACTTCCTGAGGGCCACCTTACCTTTCCCCTAAAAACCTTTAGCCCATTTTTCCTGGTCCTGGGAGTCCATATCCAGGTTGGTCATTGATTAACTTTGGGAAGAGTTATGGGTCTTTGCTCACCTGAGAGCAGCTCAGTTATTTGGGTTGTGCAATGACAGTTGAGGGTCACTGAGTTCAGAGACACCTCTTATCCCACAAAAAGTGACACTGCATTTCTAGACTTTCTTGGGTGTTTCTTTCTACCCACTATAACCTACTTTAGTACCAGGAAGTCAGCAACAATCTGGGCACTAGAAAATGCCTTTGGACTCCCTGGTCCTGTCTTGCTTAGGTTCTTTCTACAGGAGCTATATGATCCTCAGCTCCAAAGATGGCAGGAAACCAAGGCTTGAATTCCTTTGTCCATGTGAATCATTATCATTTTCCTTTCTTCTGGTCTCATGCGAGTTCTGTCTAAACTACTTCTTTGCCTCCCTAGACAGCTGTCTGGAGGCTGTCATGGTGACCTCAGCATCCTCAATATCCTGCACCTTGTTACATACACAATAATGTAGGCAGACTTCTGCCAGCCTTTTGTCAAAGAGGGCTCCAAACTCAGATCTCACTATCGCTTCTCAGCTCTTGTGTTTGGTTGGTTATTTTAGAAACAGAATCTCACTTCTCACAATTATAGCCTTAGCTATATAGAACTTACCACCTAGACCAGCCTCGCCTTGAACTTACAGAAATCAGCCTGCCTCTGCCTCCCACGTGCTGGGATTAAAGGTGTGTGCACTGCTGTGCTTTGCTTCATTTCTCAGCTCTTACTCATAAAGACAAAACAATGAACTGAAATCTTGAAACCACCTTGCCCTTTTTCTTTACTACCCATGCTTTTAATTTTATTTTACCTCTATACCCCCTTCCCCAACACACAAACTACAGTCATGCTTTTCACTTTATTTACCATGACTTACAAATGATGAGCTTTGCTGGGACTGGTTCAGTCTACTTGTTTCTCTCTCTGCTCTGGACCCTTCCAGATGCCCTGGCTGTTTCTTTCCTCATCTCTACAATAAAAACCTCCCGCTTAACCATACCATGGAGCAGTCAATCCTCAGTTTTTACACAAGTGATGAGCCTTGCATGATTCTGCTCACACAGTTGTGCCTCTCTCGTCCAGACGATGGAGAACAAAACCAGTCCTGGCTTCATCAAATATTTCTGATATTGCAGAGTATAACTTACTAGCTAGAAGATTTTTTTTTCCCTTATGAGAACTAATTCAAGCTGTTAAATGAAAAATGTAGGGCGTTACTGTTTTGGACTTAGGTCCTGCTCTGGGCTCCAACAAAAGCAGACTAAAAATCTAAGTAAAATCTTCCACACCATCCAAGCAAAAACTATATTGCTTATTTTATCCCCTGAGAAATCGGAATTATTAAAGTGACACCACAAAGACCCAATAGGCCAGCTTCTGTTAGCATTCTTGGCAGTGACTAATCCTTTGTTTTAACTCTTACTCCAAGAAGTCATCTGGAACAATCTGATGCTAGCCAAGTCCTTTCTCCCCCATACTTCTGCATACCTGCCCACACCTGATGAGGAAAGTGACTTGGAAAGACTGGCTTTCTGTTCCATTCCAGCTGCCAGCAGCCCCTCCTTGTTTAGATAAACAGGATTTTGTCTAAGACTCTCACCCATTCTTTAGGATATGTTACTTTCTTCTGAGTGTC
The DNA here is from genome assembly GCA_902168325.1 of Peromyscus nudipes. Lineage (NCBI taxonomy): Eukaryota > Metazoa > Chordata > Mammalia > Rodentia > Cricetidae > Peromyscus > Peromyscus nudipes. The sequence goes on along the minus strand of CABHPH010159043.1, from coordinate 2,134 downwards.
TTTCTCTCTTAATCCTCATGCTTAAATCTATGTTAAATCATCTTTATTAAAGCTAGGCCTGGTAGCTCACGCCTTTAATCCCAGCATGGGAGAGGGAAAGGCAGGCAGATCTCTGAGTTAGAGGCTAGCCTAGTCTGCAGAGTAAGTTCCAGGACAGCCAGGGTTACACAGAGAAACCTTGTCCTGTGAAAAATGGAAAAAACAAAACAGGACAAAAAACCAAACACCACCCGCCCCGTCTTTATTAGCTTCCTAGCCTCAGCTCCCACAGGTGTTCTTGCTCAGTCCATAAGAAGCTAATTTTCATGGGATGAAGCATTGGTTGATTCCAGAACTGAAAATAAAATCAACAAAGATCTTAAAACAAACTGTCATTTTTGTCCTTTGACAAGAACGTATAACTCTTAGTGGCAACCTTGAAAACTGGAGTGCAATGGTGGACCCCTTACATAGCCTGTGTGAAGCTCTGGATCTGGTCCCCAGCACCATTATGAAAGTCAAAAGTCTATTCTTACGCTACAAACAACTTTATGGACAGCATTGAAGTTAATCAGGGAATTGCTTTGAAGTTATGACTAGCATCTAATATATGCTTGGCAGGGACACAGAGGCCTATCTCTAGTCTTTCATCACAAACATGTACACACCTGTACACGTTGCTCTGCAGGTTCAGAGTGCAGGTGGCAGTGTTAACCCCACTCAGTTCTTGTTCTCGATTTCTTTTCCCTCGTTTATGGTTCTGTTTGCTTACATGGCTAGGAATAGTTCCTGAGATCCTTTTGGGACCTGCTGTCTGAGTTAATGTCATCACTGTTCTCTCAGCAAAGACTTCGCTCCATCTCTCTCTCTCTCTCTCTCTCTCTCTCTCTCTCTCTCTCTCTCTCTCTCCCTCTCTCTCCTTCTTTTTAAATGGAGTTAAATCCATTGCCATGTAGTTTAGGTTGTTCTCAAACTTGTGAACCTCCTGCCTCTGCCTATCAAGTACCTGGATGGTTGGTGTGGGGTGCCACTCCCAGTCTAGTGGAATCTTGTCCCCATTCTAAGGAGTGATGTCCATTTTCTCTTCAAGAAGTAATGTGCTGGGGCTGGAGAGGTGGGTCAATGCTTAAGAGCTCTGGCTGTTCTTCCAGGGGACC
>CABHPH010159042.1:37011-66762 GCA_902168325.1 Peromyscus nudipes | reverse complement strand
TTTTACATCATAAAAAGGTGACCATGATTCAAACTAAAGAAGGTAAGTTTTTTCTTACAGGAAAAAAATGGTAAAAGGAATATAAAACAATATAATTATTTAATGGAACAAGTGTTGGCTCTTCCAAGAACTCATTTAAATGATCCCACTTGCTTCAGAAAACATGGTATTTGGCATTTAATTTTCCTGTGCTTTGAATGTAAGCTTTTAAAATAGACAATGAAATCCCTTTCAATTAGCAATGCCTAAGTATTGTTACAAAGTGCTGTGTATGTCCTCAGCTGATTGAATTCGGTGTTTAGTCAGTTTTCTTCATTCATGGCAAATTTTGAATTTGGTTATAAAATGTAAAGATGTGTTTACCTTTCATGATGCCTCAGGGAGAAAGGAATGGCAAATGAATGAGACACAAACTGAAGCTGTTTGTGCTTATTTTTAGAATGTTTTATATTGCAGGGCTTTCATATATGCAAATCTTAATTCAGAATATTTTTACAATTTATTCTTGTTCTTTTTAACTTGAGAATCTCAATGCTGCTGCCATCTGCATAGGCTATACAGTTCCTAGAAATCGTGAATCAAAAACATTCTAACTAAAAGCATTTGATCCTTAAATTTTCATTTTCAAATTTCAAAAGATGTATTGTGTGTGTGTGTGTGTGTGTGTGTGTGTGTGTGCACCAAAGTTCAGAACTGCATAAATCTTGATCTCAAACAGTTTATACTAAGCAGGCAAGAGAAGGTACTTCACTCTATTAAAGTGTTGGAATTTTTTCATTTTAAAATTCCCATGTTGATAATCACCCCTCATGGATGTACCTAAGAGATTTTTGGCAGGATGAGAAAACAAATCATGCAAACATGTAACAATCACAATTATAGTCCATTCCTACAAAGAGCCCCATGAAGAAGAGCCACCTGAAGAGTCTTCAGATTTTGACTATGTGGAGCAGAAAAGGATGAAGTTGTACTGTAGCTGAGGTAGCTGAATGGGAACATTGTCTTGAGTGTTGTGAGATTTGAGGAACTGGAGAGCCAGAGGTGATGTCACTCACATTCTCATAGTCAAGAAGACTCTTGAGAAAAGAGAGACTTCTTTCTTTCTTTCTTCCTTTCTTCCTTTCTTCCTTCCTTCTTTCCTTCCTTCCTTCCTTCCTTCCTTCCTTCCTTCCTTCCTTCCTTCCTTCCTTATTTCTTTCCTTCCTTCCATTTTTCTTTCCTTCCCTGCTTCAGTCCCTTTCCTTCTCTCTGTCTCCCTGTCTCTGACCTTTCTTTTTCTTTCATTTCTAGGTAACTATTAAAGAAAATTGCTGTGAGATAATGCTTTTGCACACTGGTTTAATAAAACACTGATTGGCCAGTAGCCAAGCAGGAAGTATAGGTGGGATAAGCAGACAAGGAGAATTCTGGGAAGAGGAAGGCTGAGTGAGGAGATACCAGCCTGCCACCCAGGGAGCAGCATGTAATGGCACACAGGTAAAGCCACAGAACATGTGGTGACATATAGATTAACAGAAATGGGCTGAGTTTAAATGTAAGAGCTAGTCAGTAGTAAGCCTGAGCTAATGGCTGAGCAGTTTTAATTAATATAAGCTTCTGTGTGTTTACTTGGGTCTGAGAGGCTGCAGACTGGGTGGGACACAGGAAAACTTCCAGCTACAGAAAATATTGGATTTATTGTAGTACTTAGAATTAATACCATACAATTTGTTTTTTTTCAATGAAGTTCTGATTTTGTTGACACATGGTGTCAAGATTGTGGAGTAAAATGTGCACAAGATAAAAAAATCAATAAATTTTAGTTTTTTAACCATTAATATTAAATATTCTTTTAATGATTAAAAATAAAGGTTTTCTTTTTAACTATTCAAATTATATGCTCTCTGTTACCTTCAAATAAGAAAAACTTACAGTGTTTTAAAATACTGTCTTATTAGACACAGATTTAAAAATAAAAAGTGAAATGGAATGGCCATATTTTACTTTAGCTTTTAAGGATTATGATTATTATTCTTTCTGAAGGGAGGTACAAAATGAACAAAAGTAATTTCCCCTATCTACACTTGCCTATGCTTTGAAAATTTAGACAGATACAGCATGGCTTCATAATTTATGCCACAATCATAGAAAGTCTGATCTTTAATAGAGAATGGTTCTTCATACCTTCCCATGTAGTAAAGTGCACTTAAGTCTTGTTTTTTAAATTGGAAAATCATTTGTTTGCATTCTGTCTAACAAGAACGTGGGTTGTTAATCAACATTCCACAGATGTGCCCAGGGAGAGTTGACGTTTATAGGACATCTGTCAACTTTCTAAGACCCTACTATGTTATTTTACTTAGTCTTTACAGCAGTCACATGGGTCAGCCACGTAACACCAAATCAGGGGCAGGAAGCACTGAAGAGCAGTGGACACAGGTACCTTGTGTGCCACCACTGTCTCCCTGCACCAGGACTGAAAGGAAGCTGACGGCTGGTCACAGTGAAGCACTTTGGTGACAATGGTTATACTGAAGCATATCTAACAACACTGGGATAATCTTGCTGAATCTTTAATACAGAGCTCCAAACTTCTTTCAGTAAACTAAATTTAAAATACCAAGTCTCCTGATTACAGAGCAGTGTCTTTAGGCAAAATTAGAATTTTTTTTTAAAAGCCATCTGTAAATTTGTCAGGGATTTAATGCCTAGAATATATAAAGAATGTAACAAATAAAACACCAAATAAAATCCAATTAAGAAATGATCAAATGTAGGGCTGGAGAGATGGCTCAGTGGTTAAGAACAGTGGCTGCTCTTCCAGAGGACCTGGGTTCAATTCCCAGCACACACACTGCAGCTCACAACTGTCTGTAACTCTAGTTCCAGGGGATCTAATACCTTCACACAGATCTATATGCAATCAAAACTCCAATGCACATAAAATTGAAAAAATAAAATTAAAATTAAAAAAGAAATGATCAAATAAAAGAGTTCTCTAAAGATATGCAAGTGTCCACTAAATACACACAAAAATGTTCAAAATTCTTAGCTGAGAATTGCAAATCAACTAAGTTGAGAGTCTCTCTTATCCAGGTCATAAGCGTTAGATCAAGAAAACAGCAAATGCTGTCTAGGGTAAAAGAGAAAACCTGCCTTTATATGCTGCTAGGAAAGCAAACTAGTATAGCCATTATGGAAATTAGTGTGGATATTCATAAAAAAGGAATAAAATAAGGGATAAAATATCATCTAGCTATATCTAAGAGAGGTGCTTGCATATCCATGTTTATTTCAGGACTATTCACGATAGCCATGGTCTAAAACCAGCCAGATGGTATCAACAGAATGGATAAACACAATGTAGTATACAAACACAGAATGCAATTCTAGTACATCATAAAGAAAACAAAAAACATGTTAGAAATTACGCATCAAAATGGATGGAACTAGAGATAATTCAGCGAAACAGGCCAGGCTTATGTAGCCAAATCGACATGTCTGCTTGTTTTCTCTCATATGTGTATATGAATGGCAGCAAATGGGGAATGAATATTTGGGAATAGACTAAGATGATTAATGGGAAGAGCAGGGAGCGAGCAAGGGACAAATATGGTGAAAGTGTGTAGTGTCCACTTATGAAAATGTCACAAAAAATCTATCATTTTACAATGAATGTATGCTAATGTTTTTTTATTATTTTTTTCTTTTTTCTTTTTTTATTTTATTTATTTATTTTTTAAATTACACTCATGATATTCATTAATTACACTCATGATATTAATCACATTTGTGGTATTCATATTAATCACATTTGCAGTATTCATTCAATTATATATATATATATACATATATATATATAAATTTTAAATGCCAAATGTCATTTATTGAAGTGGGGAGGAGGTCTTAAATACAGGCTTACAGCACAATGGGAGGACCCTGGAGGGCAGAAGTTCACTACTGATGTTTTACAATCTTGCTTCTAATCTGTTAACACCCATTATTCAGGATACACAGACAAGGAACTTCCCTTAAGCATTCAGGAGGGTGGAACTTGGCAGGGAATTAGCATAGGGAGGATATCAAGGTCAAGGTCCGCAAGCAAGGCAACAGTTACCCAAAACGGGGGCCAGGGCCCTACATGTCCCTCTTTTATTAAAAAATGAGCTTCTGACTTGGGTTGCGTGGGACGTCAGCAGGTCACCTTACCCGTCATGCAGATGCCTGTCCAGGCCACACAGGTGCTCTGTCTTAGGTTGGTGAGTGCCCCCCAGGCATTACCCGTCTCTGACTACTCATTATCATACAGGCTCAATCGTGTGTGAGCTGCATAGCTAATTGCTGCCAAAGATCTCAAAGTGGCACTGGGCTTGCAATCTGTGTGTTAGATACAGAAAAGACCAACAGGGGTCCTATCTCACCCATAGCCAGTAGGCTAAAGGCAACTGAGCCATTCCCTTCCTTAACGAGCCATACTGTACCTTGGTGTCCTTGTAAGATAGTATCCCAAAAGCAATTGGAACTTGAATTTATAAATTTATAATTTTCAAAGCCAATCGAGATGTATATAACTACTGAATTAAATTTATCATGCCCAATAGAATGAAAGATTAACTAACTGTGGTAGCTACTTTTGTTGCCAGGGTCTCCATTGTGCTAGCTGTAGTAAGCAATTATGAAATGGTAATCCCAAAAAGAGTAGTATGCTAATATTTTTAAAAGAAAGAACTGAAGAAACCAGTATGAGAAAAAAAAATAGGCAAAAATAGAAATGTTCAAGAGGCAAATAACTCCAAAAGCCTTACAACATTAAACAACATATCTAAAATGTATCATACCTTTTGTAATTAAGTACTTGTTATAAATAGAATTAAGGTAGTAACACATTGAGATCAGTTCTCCTGAAACCCATATGTTGAAATTATTTAAAATACCAATTCTTAATCCATGAAGTCCTCCAAGGCATACCCACACATGCATACTCAGCGTGTTGTAACAACAGTGGCAGACATTGAAACAGCCCCTTCGTATATCTCTCCCCACGGGAAAGTCCAGCTTCATCACTAAGGGGCTATGAGAAGCCAATTTAAACTTAATTAGGAAAAATAAAGCAGGGTTATGAAACACCATCTATTAGGTTATTAGGACCAACAATATACCTGTTCATGATTTGCTGTTAATGAAGGCAATTTGAGGAAAAGGATCCCCAAATCCAGTTTTGTGTTTCTCTGATTTACTTTTATTAATATTTTTGTTTTGTTTTGTGTATTTGTTTTTACTTCCCTTTTCTTTTTTAGAAAGGGAAGCTGTAGTCGCCTGTAGGTTACTTTATGAGGTGGCCTCTTGCTATCTCTCTGATAGTACAGCTGGTGGATACCCTTGTAGGTCATGACAACATGTCTATGTGGCCTTAGAGACTTATTCATGGGGAAAGTGAACCTCAGTTGCTTTCTAAAACACAGATAAAATTTATGTATAGTGAATATAGATGAGAAAGAAAATCAGTTGTTAAGTTTGGCATGGAAAAAGGCAGAGAATAATGCAAAAATAAATCCATTAGCCTGGGAAATTATACAGCAAAAGACTTGACCTCAAGGGCCATCGGATCATTTTTGTCTATTTCATTTTCCTTAGGAATACTAACGAGCTGAGAAGTTTAAGACACTGTGTTTCATACATGGGCAGATTCTGCAGTTTAATTCTACAGCAGATTTAGAACAGCTCAGAGTCAGGAAGCATGTCAAGGATAAGTGTCTAGGCTTGCCTTATGAATCTGGACTGAGGTATGAGGGAACATACAAGCTCCCTCAAAGGGCTAACTCTACCCACTGGGGAAGTTTGTACAACTGTAGCAGCTCCAAACTAAGTACATTTGTTCCCGATATTCAAATTCACAGCAGCTTTATGTTAGAGTTTAGTTAATGAGAATAGGTCAACTATGTATTTAGAACAGCTTATCTACTTTTCTGTGAACAAACTATGACCTTATTCATGGTCAAGAGTACCAAGCACTAATCCTTCAAACCATGCAGTCATTATTTTAAATAGTTTAGTTGAAAACATGCATATCAAATAGACAAACGTTTTACAAAGCAGTCCTTTGTAAAACCTAATCTGGAATAGTAAGATTCAGAATGGCATGAAGTAAAATATGTTTTTAAAGATGGAGTAGGAGCTCAGTGAATGATGCAGTTACACGTAAAAAACATCTAAAGAATATTTTGGTAGTTGAAATGTCAACATTACTTGAAATCAAACTGAACAAGAAATACAGAAGTGATCATGTATTTGAAAGGTAAGGATGTTTTCTAAGCTTAGCAATATTATATTAAACAGTGTAGAAGTGATCATATTCACTTTTTGAATCATGCAGTTCAAAGAACCAAGGATGCAGGATCACATTGCAGTAGATCCAGGAGTGCATCTCTCCACCCTCTTCCTGCAATGAAGTGTAGTCTACATCCTTTCCTACAGATGGTCATTGAGATTTTTCATAATGAAAACCAGCCTTCTCCACTGGGGAGCACCAATGGTGTGGTCCATCTCATCTTTTTTTTTCCTGAACTGTCTCCCCTACCCTCACTTTAACTCAGTCTAGTCTTGCTAAGAGCCTAAAGCAAGAGTACTGTTCCTAAGTATTGGCAATTCTCCAACAACACCCCAATTTATTTGTAATGAATATTTTATTTATCAAGAAAAACATCCTATATTTTTCAATATTTCAAATCATGGGAAAAGAAACTCAGGAAAGGGTGGAACACACATCTGTAGTCTGCAATTCTTGTGCATTAACTTACTTAATCTAATTAGAAACAGAATCTCATGAGAAAGACTCCCATTTATATTGTTTTAAATTGATTTTTAAACACATTGACATAACTGAGCTGTCTCTCTTTGCAATTTGTTTCAATGTTTTGTCTTTGATTTTTAATTATGTGAATTTAATCAGCATTTAATACCATGGTTAATTTAGGGAAATATGAAGAAACTCTAGGGAGGAAACACTCACTGCTTACTGGAAGCCCTTAAGGGACATTTTATATTTTGTTTCATTTCATCTACCTGAAATTCATCTAAGAAAGGTATGATGAATCTCATTTCAAAAAACAAGGACTTTAAGCAACTCAACCTATATTTTCTTAGAAATTTGATGGCCCTGTGACTAAATAGATGGTTGTTGTAACAAACAGAAGCTCAACTAAACAGGACGGGCTGACTTTAATGCCTCCACTCTTTCCTTTGTAGCAAATGCAGATCATAAGACATTTACCTCCTGGGTTGTTAGTGAGATTCTATGAGCTATGTTGTTCTGGTCCCAGCACCCGGCAGCCTCACAAAGCACCTGCTTAGTCTCAGAAAAGGAAGTCTTTACTTCCCAATGACACTTCCTCAACCCAGACGAGGATCCAGGGTGTAGGCTGTCCACTTCCTCTGAACACGGTTGAAAAAAAAAGAGCTTGGTTTCTTAAGTGCCCAGTATTCTTTTTGACCCTGGAAGTCTTGTACAGGTAGTACATTTTTGTTTTGTTTTCTAACATGAAACTATCAGGAATGGATACACATGTAAGGTTCTAGATTGTAAAACAACCCTAAATTATCCCTCCTATCCCCATCCTGATATCTCCCCTGTCACATACTCCAGTTAGTTCAGGCTCTAACATGATGTATCGGATGAAATGGAATCATAGTTCCTCCTCTCTCCACCCCACATGCGCACTCTGTTCCTTCATCTTTCCTACCTCTCCGTTGCATAACGTTGCCATTGCAAACTGCAGTGTGTCACATTGTATGTATTTTTGTCCAAAGAACTTTATGTGCAAATATTCATTGCAAGTAGTCATTGGTGTGGTTCAAGCTTTCTGGCTTTCTGATGCACCATTAATACTGGAACATCACAAAGACTCGTATCAGATAGCCTGTCGCCCAGAGTCAGGGTGATCTTGCGGCTTGGCAGGGCATGAGGGCAGGATCCCTGCTAGCTGTGCTTGCAGGCTGTGGGCAGTGACATGGTCCTAGGCTCCCCACCTCCCAGGAAGGTCAAGGTAAGTAGTGTGGGCTGCAGTCATTGGGGTCTCCATGCTGCAGCTGGCTGGCTGGCAGAGGACCGGCCCTACTCAGTAATGACGGTTTCATTGGAGCTCCAGGTTGCCTCACACCTCCTTGCCCAACAGCTTACAAGACAAAACCATTGTGCTTGCAGCCTGCAAGCAGCACTGCTGCTCTGCGGTTTCCTTCTTCCAGCACGGCAGGTGGTGACAGATGTGGGCGAAAGCTGTGAGGACAAGGGAGCATGTCGTTGTCAAGTAGGGCTGGCAGATGGTCTGCGGCAGCCTGGAGCCACTTGATCATCCTGGCTCTGAGCAGCAAGAGGATATCCCAGATGGATTTGCCCTCCTCAGAAGACCTCCATGGTCCATGCTGCCCTCAGAGGTTATGTTTTTGCCTGTGGTCCATGTGGATGTACATTGTCTGTGCTATCACCTGAGGCCATGTTGATATTTATAGTCTTGTGGTTGTCCATGATGATGTCTGAGGTCCATGCTACCACTGGAGACAATGTTGATGTCCATGGGCCATATTGATGCTGGGGGCCAAGTTGGTGTCTGTGCTCTGTGCTGCGACTGAGGGACTATGGTGTCCATGGTCCATGCTGTTACAGAAGGCCCTGTTGATACATCCATGACCTATACTGCCACCAGAGACAATGCTGAGGTCTGCAGTCCATGCTGCTGCCAGAAAACACGTGGAAGTCCATGATCCATCCGTGCTACCACTGACTGGGAAGGGCAAGGAAGCTTCTTTTGCAGTAGTATTGATGACTGCAGACTCACAGTTGAGAATGGGAGAAATAGAAGGCATCTGTAACAACCCCTCCCCCACCCACATCCCCCCAAAAGCAACACTCTAGACAGGAAGCCATTGAAGAGAACTCTTAAAAATTATGATATGGACCCTGAAGCGTAGCTCTTCTCTGTTGATGGCTACTGGCAGAGGTGGGATGGAGAAAGATTCAGTTTTCTTTAATGGTCTGGCCACTGGGAGTTTCATCATGTTCCAATGAATATATGGGCAACACAAAATGGATTTGGTATATTTTCTTCTTTTTTATTTCTTTCTTCTTTTTTTGGGGGGGGGTTCACAAAGGTGAGGGGTGGACCTGATAGGACTAGGAAGTGAGTGTGATTGGGGTGCATTATGTGAAATTCCCAATAATCAATAAAAATATTATGTTGGAAAAAATGAAATGGAATTATAGCTAGAAGGCATCATCAGTCAACACTATTCCTGAATGAATACAATCTGAAGTAAAAAGTACTAAACAGTCTTGTCCATTTCTTCTTTCTTCTTCTCCCTTCATCCTACTTTCTTGTGCCACAGAAAGTGCCAAATTGTGAGTAGCTTTTATTTAACAGATTTTCTGGTTGTATCAATTATTATACATATGATCTAGCAGTCCTGATTCCCTGATATGTACTAATAAGAAACAAAGTCAAAATACCGGCTCGCACAAAAACAGTTCTAGTGAAGATAATCTTGGTACCCTAAAACTGGAAATACTACAAATATCCACCAACTGGGAAGTAAGTGAACTACAACAAAATCACATGCACACTAAACAATGTGTGTTCACTAAGCAGTAACTAAACAATGAAAAGAACTGCAACAGCATGAACCAGCTTCAAATGCATATGCTGATGCATAATGGAGTGAGGCAGACCCAAAGCCTCGGTACTTAACTTAATCGATTAAGGAAGTAGGGAAGGGCAGATTCATAGGTACTGAAAGTAACCTAGTGGTTGGTTATCAGGAATTGAGTTGAGAAGAGCGGACTGACTACCTAGGGGACTTAGGGACTGATAGAAAGGTTTTACACTTTTATTGGAGTGCTAACTGTATGAGTGAATGCATTTGTCTAAATTTAGGAAGTAAATACATATGATGAGTGGATTTTACTCTATAAATTATAGTTCAGCACACATTAGAAAGTTACGTATCTTTCACTTTTGTGCTATGCTCTAGTCACTTCTTTATCTTCCCCAGTTTTAGAGAATGTTTGTTCAGACTTTAGTCTTCCACGTTAGTCTCCTTACATAAGTTATTTCTCCATTCCCCCCAATGGTTCATCATCTGGGGTTTCCATGCCCTGTGTTTTGTCTCTCATGAGCCACAGTACAGCTCCACTATCCGACACTGTATCATAAGCACCAAAGGGAAAATACAAGTCTTACTCACCTTTACTTTGAAAATATATGTGAAAATTATAGAATTTGCTTGACTTTTCTCAAGCTTGACAAATATATAAAGTTTATTTTAATATTAAAATAGAGCAAAATCACTTCTACCACACAGGTACACAGGTTAAATGTAATACCCCCCCCCTTTTTTTTTGAGACAGGGTTTCTCTGTGTAGCTTTGCGCCTTTCCTGGAACTCACTTGGTAGCCCAGGCTGACCTCGAACTCACAGAGATCCACCTGCCTCTGCCTCCCAAGTGCTGGGATTAAAATAATACACTCTTTTAAAATGTCTGCACAGATAGGATTATTGGATGATTCTACTCTGATTTATTTGGTATATATTTTGCTGGTACAATGTTTGTGAGGTATCTGTTAAATGCAGAAGACTAAATCATCTTAAAAATTGTAAAAAATAAGTATTATTAACAGCAGTTATCATTTTAACAGTTCTTTTGCTATGCTTATATGTTGAGCATCTCTTTCAATCTCAATTGATGCAAATATATGCATGTAAAATTATAAAGCTCTCTGGACTGAAGCAACCAGGATGTTTTATCAGCCAATGAGTCATTTAGAGGATGAAGGGAATCCATGCAAATTAACCTGCTCAACTGAGCCTGTTTTATCACATTCCACATTGCTTACTCTCTCTTCTTTCCTCAGACACACACACAAAAGATTTTATGACCTGATTGTGGTGCAGTGCTGCTGGGAAAATAGTTATTATGCAATAGTTATATTCCAACAGAATGTTTGACACTTGATTGTTCTTTGTATAGACTGTCACCTGAGGGCTGAGAGTCACATACAGTGTTCCTTCCAGCATGTGGTTATTCATAGGCAAAGCCTTATCTGTGCCCTGGAACTAAGACAGTAAAATCATGTTAATCAATCAATCAAAAAATTAAGAGAGAAATAAAAATTCATGTTGGATTATGATTATGAACTTAACATCTAAAATTTGTGTTTACCCTCAGGTAAAGGACAGAAGGCAGGAATTTCACCTTATCCATTCTTCACTGGATTAACTGACTTAACAGACCAGTTGAAAAAGGGCAATTCTATGGTGGCTGTACCACAGTGAAATTGGCTTTACAACATTATCAGTCCTTCTACTGCAGTGTGATGGGTGGAGAATAGGGCTTCCGAAGCACTGAATGGGATGCATAGGTACCTCACCACCATGCCAATATGTAACCATGTCAGTTATAAAACTTTTCCAGAATGTATAATGCATTATTTGTGCTGATGGCTGGTAATCTAGAAAACCTATAACAAGTTGTATGAAAACTGGCACTTAATATCAACATTTCTGAAACATTTAAACTTTCATAATAAAAATAAATGTAAATACAATTAAAATAGACACTGCAAGCATAGATTTTTGCTCTCTTCACTGTATTTGCTCCCCTCTTTCTTCTTTTACTTTGTCCCTCTCTCCATCCTTCCTTCCCTATTTCCCTCTCCCTCCCTCTTCCTCTCTCCCTTCCCTTCTTTCTGTTTAAACAAGCAAAGATTGCAGGTATGTAACCACAGACAAAATTGCTTTCACCCAAAATCTACTCCTAGGTAACAGCATTAGAAGGAAATTCCACTTTAGTTTTAAAAAATGTATAGTAGCATATATATTATAAAACATTATATTAATAAAATGTCCATGTCATATTCATGACACACAATAATCCTTCATTTTAATATCATAAAATAAATTGCTATTTAAAATGATGTGAAAGCTGACTTATTCTTATATAATATCCATTTTGTTTGTTTGTTCAAGTCCATTAATCAATGTAAATAATAATTTAACATCTCTAAAATAACTGTGGTGAAATAAAAATTGACTGAAGGAAAGCACACATTTCAAGAAGCATTTATTTTTGCACTTAAGTGGTCAATATTTAATTAGTAGATTAAGTATCCAATTTCAGGGTTCAAAAGCAAGTGGGCTGCTACCAATACCAGTTAGCAGTAAATAGTACAGATTTCTTTCACGTAGTTGTAAAATACTATCTATCATCACTAATCCGTTGTGGACAAAATCTAAAAAAAGTTGAACTTGTAAAAAACTTGAGAAAAATGAATGCATGTAAAGAGGCTAGTGTTGCATGGCTCATTTGAGGATGAATGATAATGCACCCAGTGCAATATGATTGCTTTCCATGCAGCCTCTCATCCTACTCTCAATATATTTCAGAGACATTTAATGGTGCAATAGAAATGCAAACATTTAATTCTTTCTGCCAAACGGTCAATGACAGTAAATCACATGCACAGGAAGCAGATCCAGGCCAGCAGTTTGCCGTGTACTGAGCAGTCTCCACTCTGTTGTCACACCCATTATTTCCTCCATCCTTACGGAGATCTTTCTTTAACACACAGTGTTCTTGTTCCTCTATGCAGAAGAGTAGACAAATAAAACTCTATTTTTCTGATGGATATGTCCACTTAAATTTTTAATGAAAACATTTTAAAATCACATAGTGAATCTGAATTACACTTTCAATTATGTTTTGCAAGTAAATTAGGAGGAGATGATCTTTAGTCTTTAATAGAAAAAATAACTGAATTGTTCACAAATTTTTTTAAGTTAATGCTCCATAGTGAAGAAAATAATTTTTCATTCCTGGCTATACGCCACTAAAGGTGTCTAATCCTGCCCAGTCTTTTAAACTAAGCGGGGATAGGCTTAGTTAGCTAGCACTTAGGTGAGAGAAAACAATTTTTCTCTGTGCTCCTCACACTTTCCCCTTACTGTAGTAATTTTCTCATTCTTCTTACTTTCTTGGTCCTGAGAAAAAATCCTACTTCATTTTCTCCAAATAAGACTATATCACATTTAAAGGCATTGGTGTCTCTGAAATGAACAGAGACCTTTGTTATCATGTCCAGGATGAAGCTGCACACATTGATGCCTCTTGTAGAGATATATTTAAAATCAATATTGATGAAGTTATCTTCACTTGGAAATAAGGAGCAAAATCTATATCCAGTATAATTGTGTACTGAGTACTATCTGGGTGACACAAAGCATTCATCAATAACTATTAAAATCAAAGCAAGCAATATTAAGACAGATAATAGCTAATGACAAATTTGACCCTTCCCCAGTTTGGTGTGAATCTGAATAATATGTTATAAGAACACTTTTCAAAAATGAACCAGGATAATCACAAGCCAGTTCTTTATGATTGTTAGTGATTATGTTTGCTTGAAAGATACATTGTGAACTGACAGCTTCTTGTAGATCAAGAGTGTTGGCTTGTATATAATAGTGGCCACCTCAAGGTCCTGCCTTTCTCAGGTAATTCTTGATCTAAGCAGAGAAAAGAGCCTCAGGTTTCAGAGGATCCAGAGTTAGTAGTGAAGATTAGACTAGGGAGAGGAAAACCAGGCATCACAGGACCTTCACCAATCCCTAGCCGGCAGTAGGGTGCTGGTCAGAGAGAGCTAAATTTGTTAACACATCTATAGTATGAGAAATAGGATGAGTTATATCAACACTATGTGAAAATTGTTCCAGGTCTGAGGTAAGGATCTGTAGGGAGCATAAGGCTATGAATTATTTTGGGTCCAAAACAAAACTTGATTCCTAGATTGGTTGTAGACTAGGTGCTGGGGAACGAAAGTCACTTACAGTTAGTATGGCTCATGGGTTGTTTGTTTATTTGTTGTTCAGGAATGTCGCTACTACCTCTTTCTGACATGGTATCACATGTCTTTAAGCCCAGAATGTTTTAGTCTTATTCCTTTCTCCCGTCCACATATTCTTCCACAAAAAGAAGAAAACAGGCTGGAGTGATCAGCAGAGAAAACAAGAGGACAACTTTTAGATGGACTCCCTTTCTCTAGCCTACGGAGGTCCGTACAGAAGGCAAGAAGGAGCCAGACACATGTTCAGATTGGCTTTAGCTCCAGATATGCAAGAAAGGTATAGCATTTGGCATTGGTTACTGTCCCAATATTGAGTATGAAAGAAAAATAGTTTGAAACTCACTCTTACAACTGCAGATTATTTATTTTCAAGAGGACAAGAGATAGGAATCACATTAATATCACTGACTGATAATGACAGTCGAACTGCAAAGGACTTTCAAGGAGCTAATAGAACTCTACAAAGCCTCTCACACTTGGCCTCCTGCTTTATCCTATATTTTACTCACTAAAATTAATGTGGAAACTATTTTAAGCTGTAACCATAATTCTTAAAATATTTTAAACATTTTCATCCATTTTTCTCATTTTCAGATTCTAACAGTCTCAGATACAGAATTGCAATAATTAGCTGCTAAAAGAATGAAAAGTAGTCAGATGTAGTGTTTCATACCCATTTTTCCAGCTCTTGGGAGGTCAAAGCAGAAGACTATTAAGTTTTGGCCAACATAAGATTCATAACAGGTTCTTGTCTCAAAAATCATACCAAAACAAATAAAAATAAAATATACAAACAAATAAACAAAAACATCATGTTTTACTAACTATCTGAAATAGAGAAGTTCAGTTACCCTTCGATTTTTATCCAGAAAGGCCTTTGGTTTGTTGACATGTGGCATATAGCACTAGCATTAGAAAAAGGTTAGTTTTATAAGTAGGAGTCTAGCCACAGGTTCCTGGCCCTGTGGAAGGCAGGTAAATCATAGGCCCCAGGAGAGAACTTACTAGTATTCTGCTGCAACAAAACAACAACAACAACAAAAACCCATAAACCAAAAAAAAAAAAATCCTCCTAATGATCTATTGTTATTTCCCTAGATAGATGTTTCCTTTAATATTTATGAGAAAAACATGTTTAAAGTAGAAAGCAATTAACACAAAGACCCACAACTGGTTAATATGGGGTTAGTAAGAGACTATGGCCATCCTTCCTTGCCAAGGCTTTGGGATCATTTTGGAAGAGGGTGGAAAGAGTGTAAAAGCCAGAAGCAGTGGAGGATAATTACAAGGAAACAGTGTCCTCCAGACATAGGTGGGTAGCTACACGTATTAACTCACGGCGATTGTGACAACATGCACAAGACCTGACAGATCACAATCTAACAGTAATCCCAGCATGGACTAGGGAGGAACTACTGCAGGCAAAGTTGGGTGGGTAGGGTAGAGAGAGTGACAATACATCTTGGGGGAGTGGGGGGAAGGGGTAACCATGATAAAAACTCATTATGTGAAAATTCTTAAAAATCTAATAGAAACTTAAAAGTAAGAAGTCAGTGAGAATGAGTGAAGTGATGAAAAAGATAAATTTCTTCTCCTTTGACTTTATCTGACACTTTTTTTAAAACTTTTTTTTTAATTTTCCAGAGCTGAGGACTGAACCCAGGGCCTTGTGCTTGCTAGGCAAGCACTCTACCACTGAGCTAAATCGCCATCCCCGTGACACTTTTGACATTACAAACAATCTTATGTGATTAACTAACTGTATCAAGGCAGCAGCTGAGAGAATTTGAATCTTAGCAGGCTTCTACAGTAGCCAGTAATTTATTTCTTGCACACAGTCCATTACACAAATGAAAACATATATGATGGAGAAGGCAGCAGATCTTTCTGTGAAGGTCTGTTACATTCATAACAGAAAGTTACAATGAGATAGCCATTGGCTAATGTGAGGGACCAGAACTGAAATCTACTCTTAGATACATGATAATCTGGGGTTCAGGTGATATTATAATAAAAATGATTTACATGTAATCGAATATAGTATGATCCAAAACAAGAAAGGAGAGAGGAGTGTGCTGCAAGCCAGGCCAGTCCCCATTTTAAAACAGAACCATATAACCTGGGCAAGATAGTTAATACCTCTGAAAATCATACTGCATGTGGGTGGAGAGAACTGAACTGGCTGGACTCAAAGGCCTTTTAGGGAAATACAGTTTTATGATCTCTTATCTTTTATCTGTTTTGTCATGGAATATTTTAATATTATAGATTTTTAACTACTTAAAAGCAAAATAAACATATTTATTGCTATCATGCTAAAAGCAAACACCGACAGTTTTATTATAATCAATAATATAAAATACACTTGAGTAGATGAATTTTGATATAGGCCTTTAAGTAACATGACAATAGGTCAAATTATAGATCCCACTAATGTTAAAAATTATAATAACAAATAAAACAGATCTTAAAAAGATACTTAAAAGGATGGGTAGATAGCTCAATTCACAAGCTGCTTTGCAAGCATGAGGGTTGGAGTTCAATTCCTAGAATTACAAATTCCTAGAATTTGTTAATAAACAAAGAAACAACAGAAACTGGG
The DNA here is from genome assembly GCA_902168325.1 of Peromyscus nudipes. Lineage (NCBI taxonomy): Eukaryota > Metazoa > Chordata > Mammalia > Rodentia > Cricetidae > Peromyscus > Peromyscus nudipes. The sequence continues at coordinate 50,293 of CABHPH010159042.1, read as the reverse complement.
CATGCTAGCATTCTTTGTAATGCCAGCACTATGGGTTCAGAGATGGGAAGACTGCAGGGGCTTGCTCAATCTTAGCAATATTTCTGCTTTTGATGACATCTAATTAAGAGAACACCCTGCTTTTTCAGTATTCTGAACTCCCAATTTTATGAGTTTCTAACATTCTCCCACTGAACAGATTCATGGATTCCCATGGATAGTGTCATCCTTTGTCCAGGACTAGTAATCCCAAGTAACAGGAACATTATCAGTGTACCATGGTCTGAGAGCATTGTGCTCCTCTGCAATTACACCACCTCTTGCTTAATGACTATTCATTCTCTCAGATAGGAGGAATGGTGAAGGATTTAATAGATTCTATATTACTTTTGTGGAAGAAAATGAACAGAATCCCAAAGGATGCTATTCACCTGTACAAACTGACAATCGAGTGAAATTTACTAGGATATAGAACATGAAGAGAGTATATGTGAAGATACAGCAGGTTGATGGTTTACATTGTGACAGTAAAATTGGAGGGGCATTTGTCCTATGTCGGTAGACACAGCCAGGTGATGCTGTTAAAAACAAGTTTTGAAGCTCATAATCCGTAGCCTAATGATGATCTTCTAAGGAAGGCACCAGTTAGTGGCAGAGATGGGGTTCTGGTATGACTTCCAGGGCTAGACTCTTGTTACAGTATAATGACATCCTTATGCCATATTTATAATTTGATGATTCATCATATATTACACTGCACCATATGTTAAGCTTTTGTAATTATTTAATTCTTCATCTGTGAGTTAGTGGTTCATATTTTATACTTCTTGAAGAGGAGAATATAACTAATGTGTTATGCATCCCTCACAGTTGATACCACATCACATAGAGTGTATTAAGTGAACCAATAATATAATAGGCATGATAAAGAAATGAATTGATTCACAAAGCTTTGGCATGCATCAGATTTATTTGAAGATCTTGTTAAAACAGAGACATCTTTGTGTACTCTGCAAAGTTTGGATCCTGTAGCCCCAGAATTGGTCTTAATTTTTATTTCTAAGAAGTTCACAGGTGATTCTGGAGCTATGTGCTTAAGAGGTAGTATTTGAAAGATAATATCCAGGTAACCTTAAATAATAAACTTATCTCAATATTTAGGTGCAGCAAAATTCTATGTATACTTAAACAGTACAGAAATGTACCAAGTCATTATATAGATACAAAGAGGTATATAATAAAAAGATTCATAATTTTGACAATATGAGCAGTTTCAGAAATGGATGTTTGTTAATACATGAACATTTCATAGCATATATACAACTTTGAATAAATTATTTCCTCTTCAGTTTCAACCAGAAAGCAAAGTATGTCTAATCAACTGTGATGTGTTCAGATGAGTATCTTTGACATGATGTCACTTTGGGGCTGGCTTATCAATGGCAAAAAAACAAAGTGAATTTGATTTTAAGATGATTTGCATTGTAAATAGAGAAAAATACAACATATTTTCTTCTTTATCTTTCAGAAAAAGGAAGTCTTGTTACATTAACACCTTCATAATAATTAAACAACATGTGCAATTTTGCAAATTGACAGATAAAGAAACCTGTGTATGACAGGTTGATCACCAAAGCCCAGTAGATAATCCCCTTTAGAAATAACTCATAATTTCTACATTAAATAATTCATGAAGAGAAGTTTAATGATTTAAATGGTCATTGCAAGGCACTATTTACAAACCACAAGTTGAACCAGGTATTAATAATGAATTAAAGCACCATATCAACAGCACATGTATCAAACCCACAAGCAACAGATCCCAAAGGACTGAGAAATACATTATTACTTTATGTGAGAAGAATCTCTTGCCAGAGAACTGTCCTCCTCTCCCATATGCCATCTAAGTAATAGGCTTTAATTTTACAAGTGGCAGCTATCCAATCCTATGGCATTGAAGCTCTATTGCCATAGAGTGAGAGCAGTCTGCAACTTCTGAGATGGCACCAAAACATTCCTTCTGTTCCAGGATTTGTTCCAAGAGCCTCTGCTTCTGAGCTTCCCCATGGTTTGACCTTTGAACCCTCTGGTTGTTGAGTGTTGTCAGATATTTGACCATTCTGCTCTATTCTTTCCAGTTATCCAGAAGGCATGAGCTTAACAACTCCCTTCTCTTACCCTAGTTCTGTTCAGTCTTGTCTTCTCATAATGTTGTGGTCCTGAGCTGGCCCTTATCTCCAGTGTCTATGCTTTATGCCACCTTTTCATAACACATCACATAGACCTTGGGCACTAAATGCATTTGAGAAACCTTAATATCTATTTTAATCATGCAAAGATTTTGATAAAGAAGATTAGTATAAAGGTTAGAAAATGCTAGACAAAGTGACTGCTATATGTAACTTGTCTGTTTTACTTTAAAGGCTTTCAGAATTTGATATGTAAATCTTATGACATTATTAAATAAGGAGACAATCAAATATAGGTTTGGTCTTACTCCTCTATGCACTATCACATTTACTGTTTTTTTATACCCCAACCAACACTATGCTTACAGTGTCATTGATCCTCACAACAGAAACAGTTCTGTTTGGCATACGAGCAATCTAAAGATCGCAGAAAGTAGACCTGAGGGTTACCAGTGGGATGTGGTAGAGCTGGGATTTTAACCTGGGAACATCTCATTTCAGAAGCCACAGTCTTAATCACCATGCATCTTTCCCTCTTAATTTGAAGTTGTCCATATTGTAGAGATGCTAGTAATCATCTTGCAAATTTTTATTTTATTTTAAAAATCTTTTCAAAGGAAGAGAATAAACACTGAATAGAATTTTGTTTGTGCAGGTTTGCTTACATTATAAACAAAAATTAGCTTGAACACATATTTCACGAGCTCTTTCTCTTATGGAATTTGATGCTTTCGTGTTTTTTTTCCTGCCTCTTCTGTCCTTATTACTTCCTCAGTTGAAATCTGTTAAGTTACAACTTTGACATTATCTAGCTCGCGCTTTCAAGAAGGCCCAGGAACAGCTGGATAACAGCTCTATTGAACAGTTTCTGATATACTTGAAGGGCTTATTACATTTTCCTTGTGCTTTCTCTTCTACAGTTATATTTTCTTTGACTTTTTCTTCACAACTCCCATTTCCCAATCTTTGTTCATGTCTGTTATCTTTAAAACTCTTGTTGCAGTTTCTGTTCGTACAGTTGTTCATAGCTATAGATGACGAAGACGCAAAGGCTTGGCATATTTTCTCCCATTTCTTACTTGACTGTTCTTACTTAAAAAGTAAACTAACAGTTTGTTTAAGTAAACTTTTATAAAATACAATTATATTTTCAATTTTGAACAAATAATAGTGATCAAATTAGTTTCAATTTTCATAGTTTGAAAACATTTTGGTTTGCTTTTATTTGGTAGAATTATGCTTGGTTTAGATGACGTTTTGATTGTCCTCGATTATTTCTAAATCAAAGTTTTGTGAATGTGACATGGAGTGGACAATATTGAAAATTTCTTGTTCTAATAACATCTAAGAACATTGCTATTGAAAACCAAAATAAAACACTACAAAATAAATTAACAAATAGAATCTGATTTCATCTGGCTTTCCTAGTTTGAAATAGTGTACTTTATAGGAAATCATATTAACTATGTTCACAAACATTGTTATGTGTTTCTGGAAGAACATGGCATTGTAGTTAATTAGGGGGAACAAGTTCAAGGGGTCTAGGACATCAAGAGGATACAGTTACTAACCTGTAAGTTACATGGCACACTTGGAAACTGATGAGAGCTGATGAGCATCTCATCACAAGAAATGACTCCTGTTTACAGTAACATAGGTAGATTAACTTCAGTTAATCATTCTACAGTGTCTACATATATCAAAACAATAGGTTGTAAATTGACCCTATATACATTTTTTAACAATTAAATTGCAAGAAAAGTGTTCTTTTTAAAATCTAAGAAAAGAGGTCAATTCATTTAGTCACAGTCTAATGTGCTGTAGTTAGAGGATTTCCTGTGTCCTGCCTGTGCTGTGAAGATTATTGTTTTTATCATGCCTTCAAAAATATTTAACAATTAAATTAGGACATTAAATATCACCCTGTTTTCAACTATAAGAGTAAATTTTTGGAATTATTTAAATTAAACAATATTTAAATATTGTTTCAGAATTTCTACTATTAATATGACTTATCTTTGGGTAAATAATTTTATTTATGAAAAATAATTTTATGGTACCTGTTTATGATGTATTTAATTTAGGTGAAAAGTTATGGTTCTAGATTTGTAGAATTGTCTGTTTTGTGGTCAATATGCTTACCTTTTCTTTACTTTGGCAAGTATAAAGTTAAACTACTGAGACTAGTATTAAGTTCTAATCATCTTCATTTTTGAGTCTATTCATTCCCCCATATGTCTTAAGATTGGGAAAATATTTGGCACTAAGTATCAAATATTTAGGATTAATACATATTCTCAAAGCTGTATCTGAAATCAACTGTAATTAACAATGCCTTTAAACTCTGGCACACAAATAATAGTGTTCTGAAAAGTATAACCTGTGGTTAACACACACACACACACACACATGCACACACATACACCATGATGGTTTGCCCTAAACTTTGGAAACAACAAGGCCACCTTACTGTAATAGTATTCAAATTTTTAAAGGTATTTTTACAGAATTAAGTTGCTTATAGCTGATTTTTAATTCACATTGAGTATATACTTTCCAAAGCAGAACATGCTAGAGGTATGTGAAGTGGAAGAATGGGGCATATTTAGTAATAAAGGCCAAGTGTGAGGGAAACCTGAGATGAGTAATGGGTTGGGAAATCAAGGAAAGTTGCTCATGCTGACTGGGTTAAAATTACAGTCTCCAGTTAGACCACCACCATTGGTTGTAGATGCTTTCTTTTTTTCTTTGTGTATGTCTGGCTTATAAAAAAATCCAAGTGTCTATGTCTGTGGATTTATGTCTGGATGTTTCAATTCGATCTCATTGATTAATATGTGTGTTTTTATGCCAATGCCATGCCGTTTTTATTACTCTATCTCTGTAGTATAGCTTGAAATCAGAGATGATGGTACTTCTGGAAGTTCTTTTATTGTACAGGATTGTTTCAGCTTTCCTGTTTTTTTTTTCCCATGTGAAACTGAGTATTATTTCAAGGTCTGCAAAGAATTGTGTTGGAGTTTTGATGGAGATTGCATTGAATATGTAGATTGTTTTTGGTAGGATGGTCATTTTTACTATATTAATTCTACTGATCCATGAAAATGCAAAATAAAACTACTTTGAGATTCCATCTTATACCTGTCAGAATGGTTAAGATCAACAACACAAATGACAGCTCATGCTGGCTAGGATGTGGAGTAAGGGGAATATTCCTCCATTGCTGGTGGGAGTGCAAACTTGTATAGCCACTATGGAAATCATTATGATGGTTCCTTAGAAAACTGGGAATCAGTTTACCTCAAGATCCAGCTATACCCTTCTTGGGCATATACCCAAAAGATGCCCCATAGTACCACAAGGACACTTGCTTAACTATGTTTGTAGTGGTTTTACTCATAATAGCCAGAAACTGGAAAAAACTTATATGTCTCTCAACCTAAGAATAGATAAAGAAAATTGGTATATTTACACTTGGAGTATTACTCAGCTGTTAGAAAAAATGGTATCATGAAATTTTCAGGCAAATGGACGAAATTAGAAAAAAAAATATCCTGAGCAAGGCAACCCGGACCCAGAAAGACAAAACGATATGTACTCACTTATAAGTGGATACTAGTTGTTAAGTAAAGGATAAACACACTACAATCCACAGTTCTAGAGAAGTTAAAGAGGAGAGGTCTAGGGGAGACACAAGGATCTCCCTGGGAAGGGGAAACAGATTTTGTTGGTAGACTGTGGGTGGGTAGAGATGAGAACAGGAGGGATCAGGTAGGGGAGGGAGGGACAAAGGCAGAGAGTACAGGAAGAGGTGACTGTAATTACGAGGCACTTGTTGGGTGATGTGAAAATTTCCTGGACCTAGGAGGGCGACCCTAGTGAGGACTCCTAGTAATGGATATGGAGCCTAAACTGACTTTCTTCTGCAACAAGACAAGGTTGCCAGTGGTGGGACTGGGCCACCAACCCAACCATAAAACCTTAGACCTACAACCTACTCTGCCTGCAAGATGTGCTGGAACAATGGTTGCTCGGAGCTTGTGGGGATGGCTAATCATTGACTGGTCTAATTTGAGGCCCACATCAGGAGATGAGGAGCTCATGGCTGACACTGCTGGGTTAGCCAGGAACTGGAAGCTGGAGGATCCAGAAACCTAGGTATTACCAAACGTGATTAGAAAATCACAGTCAATGAAATGATTCCTAATGATATTGTTATATTCATAGGTGGGAAAGGTTTTTCCATCCAGCCTTGATGTGGAGACTTGTTCCTAATCGTATTGCGTCTGCTATGCTGAGTATTGGGAGGCCTGCTCTTTTTTGAAGGAAAACAGGGAAACTGTGAATCTGCAGGAGGGAGGAGGGAAGGAGGGAGGCTGTGGTTGGGATGTAGTTTATGAGACAAAAAGTAAATATGTAAAGGAAAATAAGATAAAGTTACAGTCTTCGAGGAATATGGGTTCAACTCAGAAGATGTGACAAAACTAATTTTGAACCTAAGAGAATGAATTTCAGTTTACCTAACCTGAGGCCCCTTCTGGTAGATAGGTAAGTTGCTCCTTATGGGTACCAGTTTTGAAACTTCGTACTTTCGTGGTTTTTTTCCCTATATGATTCTATAACCCATAGCTTAAAACACCATCTTCCATTTTTTATAGTTTCCTGAATGTGCATTCTCACAAAGCTAAACAAAAAATTATTTGCTAATTGAAAACAATGAACTATTTTTAAAGCCTACTTAAGAGAAACAATTCTCTACATGCTGATCATGTTTGTCTTTAGGCTGTCTATGCCTTTAGGTAGCCCTTAACCAGTTTTGGGTAGAAGGAACAGAGAAAAAAGTCAATGGCTACTCTGCCCGTGTGTTGCTTCTGCTTATGTGGTCTCTTTTAAGCTAGAAAATGGTTCCCTCTATTTAAAAATCATTATAAAAACTTATCAGTTGACTACTTGTTATTAAGAGGCATATTCTTACTTTTAAGAGCCCTATAAATCAGAAAGTTCCAGTCATTAAGTAACCACAAAGCCAGATACAGCTGCAAGTACTCTGGCAGTTTCTACAGCAGGCTGGCAGAGCATATTAATAGGAAATCTACCCTCTGAATAGCTCTGGGTTTGTGTAAATGACCCTGTTTGTCATGCCACTCTTAAATAGCCAACATAACCAAAAGCACTTTGGGCTGGAAGAAATTCATAAAAAAAACAAAATCACCAAGTTTTTCATGGTAGGATATAGGACGTCAATCTCATCTTCTGTACAGAGGATCCTTCAGGGTATTGCAGACATTAAGTAAGGCATACTCTTTGCACAAACTGTCATTTTTGTTATATGAGCTTCTATTCTTTCTAAAAGTTAATACATCTATATCCTTTTAACTACTGTTTTCAATTTGGGATAGAAGATGAACTTGAGTTTTCAAACATACTTTCCACAAATTACTTTTAGGATACTTTGGTGTATTTTCATTTACTGTTAAATTCCAACACATTGTAAAACTGTTAATGTTTATCACTTCATGGTAAAGTGAAAAACATGATAGAAATATAAAATGATATTGAGTAGCCAAGCATGGTGTTATATATTTGTCACCAAGCACTTAAGAGATAGAGGCAGGTCATCCTGAGATATATAGCAAGTTAGATACCAACATTGGTTACTAGGCTCAGTAAATCAAAAAGAAAAAATTCCCAAAGACATGAAGTAGAATTAAAGCCCTTGACTCTTCAATTTTCTGTAAACTTATAAGACTTTATTATGTATATGTATATATATGCACATATATACATATGACATGAAGTAGAGTTAAAACCCTTGACTCTTTTATTTTCTGTAAACTTATAAGACTTTATGATATATATGTCTCTATATATACATATATATACACTATATATATTTCTGTTACTTCTACTACTTCTATTACTATTATCTATCTTCACATAATCTTGTATACCACAAGTAACAGGACAAATCAAACTACATCTGACATCCAACACCCTTTGTCACTATTTCATCCATCAGAACCTTGAGTTTGAGATTGTTCTAATGGTGAAAAGTTTTCCCAAAGCAATTCACAGAGGAGCACTAAAGTTTCCTCTGACAAAACAATCAGTTGTCTGCCAGAGGACGTCATTGCATGCCATGATTGTTGACTGACATCCCGTGTAGGGCATTTTAAGCACCACAAAGTATATAGTCACAATATATATCTAACTTATACAAGATCAGAAAAAAATCCAAGATTTAGTAGAAGGGGTTGTATTTTGTACAATGATTCTGAAATGAAACTTCTTCTCTTTGCCCTTTCCACAAGGAGAAAGAGGAAGCAAATGTAAGAAAATTTAAGAAAAAAAAATCAGATTAACACAATGTTAATAGTCCTGGACCTGCAACAGAAAAGAACTCACAGATGTAGTAATTGAGAAATATTAAAGTTCAGTGAGTTACTACCTCAGGGGGTTTTATATAAAGAAATCTGAGCCTTTCAGGAGCTAGACATTCATCATATTCCCATGCTAACTCTGTAAGTTACAGTCAATTATACCATTGCCTAGACATCTTGAGCACTGACTGTGTTATATTTGCTGACACGATGTTAAATGGAAGGGTCCAGACATTTTCAGTTGAGTGAAATTATCGAAATGGTGCCAGTGGAAGAAATGAACTAATTTCCTCAAAATTGGATCTTATAAAATTTCTTAATCCTTCTAGTGTGAGATGAGAGTCCAACCAAACGCACTTCTGGTTCTTACCTAGAAATCACAATGTGCAGTAGCAGAGCACTGGCATGTAGACCAAACACCTGACCTGCATATGGCACATGCATACGCAGGTGAAAACATTCCTACCCACAAAACAAAGATAAATTAGCATTTTAAGGAATAAAGGGTGTTGAAAGTTCCAAAACAGAAAAGTCAAATCACTTATAATGGTGGGCCCATAATAATAACACCTAACCATTCAAAGGCAGAAACACCTGGAAAGATTTATTCCAAGTTCTGAAAGACCACAACTGCCAACCCAGACTATTATCTTCAGTAAAATCATCTATTAAAATAGGAGAAATTTAAAAATTCCAAAATAAAAACAATTAAAGTTATTTATGACTATTAGATCAATTCTACAGATGACATCAGGAGGAATAATTCAGTTTGAAAGTAGGATAAACACAGCCCAGGGGTCATACGGAAGAAACAGTCCCACAACAGCTGTTCAAAAAGATATGAGAAAACACTAAAGTTAATGAAAGAACAGGATTTAACAGAGATCTTTCAATAACAGTAATCAAAATTATCATTTTCAATTCCCCAATAAGAAAGGCAGACTAGTAGATTGGATAAGAAAACTAGATCTACTTTATTGCTGTCTCCAAGAAACACACCACGAATGATAATTAATTTAAAAGAGACCATAAATGTGAAGGAGAGCAGAGGGTTTTATGAGAGAGTTTGGACAAGGGAGAGGGGAAATAATGTGATTATATTATAATCTAAAAAATGAAAAATTAAAAGGTAAAAGAATATTGCTTAGGATGTAGCAAAAATGTTTGGAATATCTCAAATTAATAAGTAATGTTGCACTTGAAGGCCTTGGAAAAACAAGAACAATCCCCTGTAGAGTAGAAGGAAAGAAATAAACAAAATCGGGGCTGAATTAAATGAGGTAAAACCAAGAAACAAAACAATACAATCAATAGAACTAAGATTTGGTTCTTTGTAAATATAAAAATTACTCACAACCTTAGCCAAATTTACCAAAAGAAAGAGAGAAGAACAAAAATGATACAATTAGAAAAGGGAAACATTACAACAGATAGCAGTGAATTTCAAGAAATCGTAAGGATATACTTTAAAAACCCACACATCATGAAATTGGAAAATATAATAGAATTTATGAATTCCTAGATCCATCCAGCATCCTACAATTAAACCAAAATGAAATACCCAAATTTAAACATATCCCTAACTAGCAATGGGGTAGAAACAGCAACAAAGTCTCCCAAGTAAAAAAGCTTATGTTTAGTTGGACTTCACAGACAAGTAACACCAATACTACTCATATTTTCATAAAATAGGAAAAACCCTCCCAAACTCTTCTTAAGAAGCTAGTATCATCCTGATACCTAAACCGTAAAATGATAACACACACACACACACACACACACACACACAAAGAGGTGGTGGGGAGAAGAAGGGAGAAGCCATCTCTCTAATGAACACAGATAAAAAAAATTTTCAATAAAATACTGGCAAACAAAATTTGAGCTCATATGTAAAATATTATTTTTCACAACCAAGTTGATTCACTCCAGGATACACGGATGGTTTAACACTTGTGAATTAATAAATAGTATCCAACACAGAAATAAACTCAAACACAAACATGCCTTTATAATGAAGGCCACTGGGAGGCTGAGGAAGAAAGGAGTGTGTCTCAACATAATAAAAGCTACCTATGACAAGTCTACTGACAACATGATGCTAAATGGAGAAAACCTCAGGTTCCTTCTAAGATCAGAGATGAGGCAAGAGTGCATGGCAACTTCAATTCCTACTCAATATAGTGTTGGACCAGAGTACAGGAGAAATAAATAAAAGGAATACACAAAGAAGAATGAAGAATATCCTTATTTTCATATGATATGATTATTTACTGTGGTGGTTTGAACAAAATAGCCATGGCATGTTTGAATGTTTCATCCCTAGTTGTTGGAATATTTTGGAAAGGATTAAGAGGTGTGTCCTTGATAGAGGAGATATGTCACTGAGGGTGGGCTTCAAGGTTTCAACAGTCTACCCCAGGACTGGCCTCTTCTCTCTCTCTGCCTCCAATTTGCAGATAAAATGTAAGCTCTCAGTTACTGCCCAGTGTCCTGGTTGCCTTTATGCTGCCATGCTTCCAACCATGATGTCCATAGACTCACCTTGGTACTGTAAGCTCAGCAGATCACAGGCTCTAGCACATAGCCTGCCATTGGTTATCTTCTTCACCATCATGCTGTCAGATTGCCTTCTAAGTATTTATTTATACTCATAGAACTGAGAGGCTCTCATCTTTAATCAAAGAAGCTTCTTTTTGCACTGGACAGCAGTGAATAGAGAGCTATATAACTGGGCAAAGTTCTGAACATAAAAGATTGAATGCTCAGCCATAAACAGGATTTCAGTTTTGACCTTACCACTGCCAACATTCAGGAAATACTATAGAATAGGAAGGAAAACAATGTAAGAGCCAGAGGATGGGAAGGAGTCCTGAGAACACGGTCTTCTGCACATACCATGGCTGTTGCAGTCATGAACTCAGAACATATGTGGTTACCTGCAGAAAAACTAAGTAAAATCAAGCCAGCTGAAGTCCTTATTAGATGGAGTAAATTGTCAATAGGCCTGCACATAGCTGAGGAGGTACTGGCAGTGGATAACTGGAGTGTGGGGAGAACCATTCGCTATTGAGCATATGGCAATTGGTAGTTTGTTTTTTTTTACACCTTGGTAGATGTCCCTACACCCATATGAGTATGGGTAGGACTAACTGGACTTATAGGACTGTAAGAAGAGATACATGAAGTGGGGCACATATGACAGGGGAATATGTGAGGAGTTAAGGGAAAAAATGGGTGTGCATATAATATTTCATTGTACACATATATATGAAATTCTCAAAGCTGAAGGAAAAATCTTCACATGTATCATAAAGCCTCATTTTAATAGCCTTTGAACATCAAAGATAGACTTGAATTGGTTTTGTGCATGTCTATTTTAACAACAGACAAAATAGATCAGAGGTTACACACCAGATGTTGAAGAGACACAGGCTGATAAAACATATGCCTTGTTCTCAATGAACTCCTCACCTAGTGGGGGAGATAGCACTAGATATTCTCACCTGTCTGATAATTGTAATAGACACACATTCAAAGTATTGCAGTGTCTTTGATACACAGAGTTATTTCTACAATCCAGGACAAAGTAAGAAGCTTTGCTTGTCGGTTTGAAACAATCAGTGCTCATTTAATTAGCCAATTGCAGGAGAAACATATCATTGGAGGGTCATTTTTCTCTCTCTCAGAATCTCAAAACAAATAAGTCTTTCTTGAAATAATCCAACAGGATGATTTTCTACAGCATCAACTGTTACACCACACTTATCTCTCTACCTTCTCTTAGAGGGCCCTTTCCTTTTCAATCTGGCCCAATTTCTGAGAGATTACTTTAGGTTAGGCAGTTTTAAAAGAAATTTGCATATACCAACTCACTTCATTCTTACAGTAACATGCTTAATACATACTGACAGATGGGGGAATTTTGGATGCAAAGATCTTAACTAGTTGATCATTTAGGTAGGAGCTGACCACAGAATTGAAATAGTTTCTCCTCTGTACTCAAACTCTCAACATTATGCTACTTTGACACACTCATATGCATTCTTGCAGGGTAAGCACATCTACAATTAAACAGGTACTTCCCCCTCCTATCACTTCCTATGGATTTTCGCGCAGTTAAAATTGCATGCCTTACATCTCTAGACAGCTCTCTGTCCAGGTTCTGAACCAATCTGTTTCAGTATCAAGAAATCAAAGGACACACTCAATGAATGTTATGACATAAGTGGCTTTATCTTAATTGTAATTATCTTTTTTTGCCACTGAGAAGAAAATAAAGAACAAATTTTGGGTGCAGTTTATGCAAAGTAGAGAGAAAACACTCTATACCATATTTGTTTCATTGTTCAATAATTTAAAGCTTATTAGCAACTGCAGGCCTCAGGAGCAATCAGTAACAAATTACAAAGAAATGTCATGCAATCATTTTTCATCTGTTACATCAAGAATGTGATTATTTTGTAAAGCATTTTTCTACCTACCATATGGATATGCCACGTTGGCTAGGTACAGCTAATATTATAGAGTTTTATTGAACTAAAATATTAAGAAGTAATTCATCTACACATTCAGGGAAAGTCCTCACTTTCTCTGCAGCTCACTGGATCAGTCTGCCAATATGACCAGGAGAAGCTATTTTATTTTATTTTATTTTATTTTATTTTATTTTATTTTATTTTATTTTACAATACCATTCAGTTCTACATATCAGCCATGGATTCCCTTGTTCTCCCC
>CABHPH010159042.1:20979-36911 GCA_902168325.1 Peromyscus nudipes | reverse complement strand
CACCTCCTCCAGGGCAAAGCCTCCCCCCCCAGGACTGAGATCAACCTGGTAGACTCAGTCCAGGCAGGGCCAGTCCCCTCCTCCCAGGCTGAGCCAAGCGTCCCTGTATAAGCCCCAGGTTTCAAACAGCCAGCTCATGCACTGAGCACAGGACCCGGTCCCACTGCCTGGATGCCTCCCAAATAGTTCAAGCCAATCAACTGTCTCACCCATTCAGAGGGCCTGATCCAGTAGGGGGCCCCTCAGCCATTGGTTCATAGTTCATGTGTTTCCATTCATTTGGCTATTTGTCCCTGTGGAGAAGCTATTTTATTTCTGGTCCAAATATGAGATATGGGAAAACACGAATTGAGGTTTTTAGCTTGATTAAAATATTTATTATAACAAACAGGAATGAAAGATTTTTTGTGGCAATGATTCAAGTTCTTTTTTATTCTTATACAGATTCAATAAGAAGTGTCATTATGTGTGGTTGCTTATTAGATTTATATATTCTATAATCAGTAGCACTTTCATTAACTAGATGCTGTTTAGATCTAAGTAATCAAGATAATCTCTGTGTAGTTTAGCAGCTTGGGGAAGATTCTAAACTCTGCTACTAATGTTTTTCATTATGCGGTTTCTAGTAACTTGTTACTTTTCTCCCCATTTTTGTTTTGAAGTCACATATTTTCAGTTCTTCCTCTGTCACCCTTATTATCTCTTCATTCCATCTCACAGTGCCCTTTCTGTTTTTAATTACCTATACCCACACACAGATCCCCACATATTTATATACATATGTTAAAATTAATGACTAGAAGCCACTTACAAGAGAACACATGTGGTGTTTATCTTTCTGAGTCTGGCTTATTTCATTTAACACAGTGCTTTTCACTTCTATCCATTTTTCTGCAAATGTCATGATCTCTACTGAGGAGCCATTAGGGTAGGAAGATCAGTAAACACAGACTATGAATGAAAGTCACATAATGAAACTGGTTATATGTTAACTCCACAAGCTAATGAAAATAAATAAGAAAAGAAAGGTGATACAAGATTTTGCCTTATCAGCTTTGGAGACAATATTCGACATAGTGTTGAAAATTGCCAACTATTCAGAGGCTAATAAATTCGTGGATCATATAGGAGAATCTACAACCACCACTTTACTATCGCTCCCCGGTTCAAGACAACAATCTAAATGTGTGTCCTTATAAACACAGATAGTGTGGTCCTCATCCCTCGTTAAGGAAACTTGTCATTGCAATAGTTGAAGACTATTACAGGAAATAATAGCCTATCAAAATGCAGAGTTGTGGAGACTGTTCTCAAAGAATACTTTTTGTTTGTTTGTTTGTTTGTTTGTTTGTTTTCAAGACGGGGTTTCTCTGTGTTGTTTTGGAGCCTGTCCTGGATCTTGCTCTGTAGACCAGACCGGCCTCAAACTCACAGAGGTCTGCCTGGCTCTACCGCCCAAGTGCTGGGATTAAAGTGTGCTATCGCTCCCCGGTTCAAAGAATACTTTATAAAACACGCACACTCTTGAGGCCTAGGAAACACTGTGGAAAAAGGGGTAGAAAGATTGTAAGAGCCAGAGGATTTGCTGTGAGATTCTGTCTCCTGGTAGTGACAGAAGCTGCAAACATAAAGTCTCATCAACTAGACTGCCCAAACATGAGCTGAACAAGGACACCACCAATAGACATGACAAAGTGGATGGAGAAAACAACTAAGGAATGCTGAGAGTGAGAGAAATACTCTTTTCCAGGGAAGAGCACACCAATTAGTTATCCAACACCAAGTGGTCAGGCCCGAAAACATACATAGGACTGACTGTATGTAAACTGACTGGTTATATAAATTTGCATACACATATATGCAAGTCATGACAAGTAATGAAAAAAGAGATCATGAATTGGAAGAGATCAAGGAGGGTATTTAGGAGGATATGAATGAAGAAAAGGGAAAAGAGAAATGATATGATTAGAATATAATTAAAAATTTAAAAATATTTTAATATTTCTTCTCTGATCTTTGTTATAAAATGATGCAAAGACAATCCTTTAATTTTATTTTTTATAGTCAATATATTTTAGGGTTGCCTGACACTTTGGGAAGTGGATTTCTTGAATAAATGTATTATATTAGATGGAATTGAGTATGTTTGATTATAGATAAAGTCCTGTAAACTAATAGTGTGTTGGCAATAAAAAGGTATTTAAACATGAAAAATTTATAAAACAATTTAAAATCATATTAGTGGTCTAAACAGTTTATTTTGATAATAGATTATAATGGAATGATAAAAAGATAATGAGCTGCCTTTTATCAGAGAAATTAATATTCATGTCTCTAATGAGCTCATTAACTCAACTAAACATAACTGAATGCTTAGTATTCTCTGTATCAGGCTTATTCAAGATTTAAACATGGTTGAGATACAGTCCTTGTTCTTAGATTTTTATATTCTAAACTGATACACAAACAATAAGCAGGTACAAATGGAAAAGCAGTGAGAGAATTAAAAAAGAATTCAAGAGTGTACTAAAATGGGTATAAGAGAACCAGAGCTCAAAATGTCGCCATAGTTCCTTGTAGAACTATCAATACCATAGAGGTTAACAGCCAATCAAAGGTATCCTAGAAGAAAGCTAAGAAAAGCAACTCTCAGCAGACTCTTAAAATTCGTACATATTGCCCCATTTCTCATTCATACTGATCTCTACTACTGGCTGTAGATATTCTTCAGTACTCCAGAGATCCACATCCTAGCCTGTGTACCCCTATGCATCATCTTTCCACTATCAGTAAAGTCATTCTCCTAATATTGTCTTAATAAATTTTGGGGCAAAACAAATTCCATCAATATCTCTAATTAAATATAACTGATCAAAGGAAATCATATGGCCATATAAAAAATCAATAACAACATTGACCATAATAATCATGCCAATATGTGTGTAAATCGTCTATGGCTTTGAACATCTATAATATTTAATGATTACTAAGGTATGTGTAAAGTCTATAGTATATAGCAAGAAATTATATAGCTTCAAATTTAGTCATATTTTCCATTTTCCTCACTAACAGCACTCAAGAGAGAGTGTGATAGTATAGATTTTAAATGTCTCCTCAAAGTCCATGTATTAAAGGGATTGGTTCCAGGTTAATGCTATTGGGAAATGGTAGAGAAATTGTGGGGTAGGACCTGGTAGGTAATTGGGAATATGTCCTTTAAGGGAATACTATAACCTCAGTACCTTCCCATTTCTTTTTTAATTTTCATTTCTGGCAACAAAAGTAGTGGTTTTTCTCCTCCACACACCCCAGATTTGATGTGTTCCCTTACTGAAGTGCCAAATCAACAGCACCAACTGATAACGTACAGGAATCTACAGACCTGTGAGCTAGGCTCTATGGCTGGATTATCTTGTTTTTTTTTTTTTTTTTTTTTTTTTTTTTTTTTTTTTTTTTTTTTTTTAGGACACAGCTGAATATCTCGGTCTGTTGAATATTAAGGAAGCCAAGGTTTGCTTTTGGTTGCCCAGAAATTAATAAACAAATGATAGTTAACACTGGATTCATAGCTTAGAGTAATCAAGCACCAGACTGAACCTTGTACCTGATTTTTATTTAACATAGTGCCTGGATTCATAGTTGGAGAACAGAAATTTCAAGTTACCTTCATAAAGTATCATTAAAATCTAATAACTCTTCTGCCTTCTGAACGCACGTTGTACCCACAGTGGAAGATGTGTATGTCCCACTGCTTCTGTGCACTTTCTGTTGTTGGCAATCCCAAGACTTTTGGATGGAGCAAATAAAAATCTTGACCTTCGGGGGATTGATTTATAAACACTAACAATTTTTTTAAAATTTTTTTCCTTTAATAAAAAAGCTTTACACAAACAAGCCATTAGCTTATTTCAAGAAAGAAAACTGAAAATTAGTCTAAGGCCTTTGTTTTAAAACAGCTTAAGCTATATGATATATATATTCAAAAACAAAAAATAAAACAAGAAAACGCACTAGATCTTTTTGCTATCCTCTTCTGGAGCTTTTGGATCCACTCAGTTCATATTCTAGAATACCTCTATTAGCAGAGTCTTCACATAGCACCAGTTAAGTGAGCACTGTGCAAACACAGTGAGAATTGCTGGTATGCATATAAAATGCATCAAAAATTGCTCTATGTAACAATGAGACCCCCATCCCAACCCCACCCCACTGGAAACCATGTGACCTCTTACAGGTGTTAGTGTTCCAACTCTTAGTGTAACTTGATCGTGTAGTGGGCTGCTTGGTCCCTTTCAGTCTTTTCTTATGGAGGCTTCAGTTGTTCCTATTTTAAGAGGCAGTTTTCTGTCAGCATCCATCTCAATGTGTAGTTCACTTCCCACTGAAACATGGGATAGGTAAATATTTCCAGTAAGTCGCATTGCGTTCGTCTATGCACAATTGTTCACAGTCCTCCTCCGCTTCTCTCCATGACACTAACAACAGCTCATTTGTCACAGGCCACCAGTCCTCCGTTTTCATAGTCACAGGAAGGGCAATGGCAGAGGGCGCGCTGACGACCACGACGTGGGTTACTGTCTTATTCCCATCCGCGCCCTTTTCTTCCACCAGCTGCAAAGTCTTCATGTCATGCTCCTGCTTTTTGACCACTGCTTCCGATTTAACCTCTGGCCCTTTTATGACCGCACTAATAACCCGAGGAGGAGTCTGGCCGGAAGCCTGTTGAACACTAACAATTTTTGATAAAGGTGTTGAACTCTCAGATGGACTGTCAGAGAAAAAGATACTCTTCTTCATTTTTCATTGAAACCATAAGCTTAAGTTAAAGCCTATCACATCTGGATGATGGGTAAGAGCAAAATGCATAACAGGGATATAAACATATAGCTATATTGCGATTAAAGATTTGCTGAATTTATTTAAAAGTACTAAGAAAACATTAGCAAAATTTTCTAGGAGGATACTTTTAAAATTGCAACTTGATCTCTAACCCTTTCCTCGTGTTATGGTTTAAAGAGGAAATATAATGAAACCAGATGTGCTATTTGAAAATTTCCAGTAGCTCTAATTCTGAAAAAGCAAAACAAACACCACTTATATGTAATCATAAGACATTGAGATGATGATTTTAATTTTTCAGACTTAGCACTTGAAATCATATGTATTTTGATATATGCAAAATATACATGAGCCCCACCCAGTGTACTTAGTGACTGCACTGTTGTGGAGAGCACAAGCATACATTCCATGAACTGTAATACTTTAAAAAAAATTTGCTTGAGTAAAAGCTATTACATGCTATCATCCTGGCAGTTTATTATTTCCCAACAATCAAGTCACTTTAGTTTTCTTGGGGTGGGGTAGAGTAGAAAATGAGTTTCCAGTTGTTTGTGGCTTTAAAAGAAGAATATTTGTTATTATCTGATTATTACACAGGACTATATCATCAAATAAGCAAAACCTACTGTGCATCTACTATGGAAAGCTGTCACAAGCTGGATTCTAATTAATCTTCCAACACCTCTCCAGAGAAGCATTTCATTCTTTTACTTAGATAAAGAGATTAAAGAGCTCTGAGAAGTTAGTTAGCAAACTTAAACACAGAATATGCACTGTCACCTGGAGGCTCTCAGGTTTTTTATTTCAAGAACTGGAGTATCAGTACAAATAAGAACTTGTTAAAAATAAAAACAAGAATTCCCACTCCTCCTTCCCTACACAGGCAAGATTCTAATGGAGGACCCTGGGACCCCCAATCAAAAAGCCTTATTTTAATAAGCTCTCTTGGTGTTTTTAATGCACACTAAACTCTAATAATCACTGTTCTATACTATGATACCTCACTGCCTCTTTTACCTTTAACCTTGTAGTCACTGTAGAAAGTACAAAAAGAAAAGATATAAGACTCATCCACAATTTCCCAATGTCAGTAACTGTTAATGCCATAGACCAGATTTTCTGCAGTTCATTTGTAGTGTTTGTGCATGTGACAATTCACATGTATATACATTTACACTTCTACATTGTATGGCTTCTGTCTGCTTGTATAAACATGTGTACATACTTCAGACTTATGTCCGTAAGAAAGCAAGACTATAGTCATAATAATATAGTAATATTAATCTGATGCTTTAAGAATAATATTATTTTATACTACAGATAAATTTTACATTAGATTTTTGAAAATCTGATGGTATTTGCTGCCTAAGCGGTTGTTATCACTGTGGGCTGGTGAGTACAGGTCATAGGTACTAAAATGGGCATTACTGAGCACCGAAAATTTACTTTATTTAAACTTCCAGAGACGCTAACTTGGGATCCGTTTCAAGTTAAACTTGTCATTTTCTTAACAATATTTATTAACTGTCTACATTTTAAATTATACTTATTTCCCAGCATGTGCTATTTTATGTCACTTCAAATTCTTTGTGGTAATTTCACTTATTCATAACCTTAATGAAAATTTAGCTGGAAATTATAGATAATGATACTGATCATTTACTTGCATTTTATTAACTAATTGGCATACAGATCTATAAATCTTCACCCTAAAAACATCTTCACAGCAACATGCATCTAGGGAATTGGGAGAACAGAGTAACATGATAAGTACATTTGGGCCCTGGATTATTACCGCTGCCAACTCCGGGGAGAGCCCCATAGAACATGGACTTAGTGATAAACATCTTAGCATTTCTAGCCCAAGCAACCATGCACCCTGTTTTTCAAGACTGTCTCTGTGCATGTCCACATGTGACCTTTTGCTCCTATAAGACACTGTGAAAGCTAAATTTATCATGAGCCAGATACCCGAATCCCCAAAGGAATCAGTCATTTGTTCCCAAATTATCTTACAGATATATTCTGATTACTTAGAGAAGATTATGTGATTACCCAGCAGTTAAAAGAGTACTTCCTCTTCTCCACACTGATTTCCTCAGTCAGAGGAGGAGGGAGTGATTAAATCTGAATGGCTAAAACAGGCAGCTCCCCAGTAAGGAAACAAGAATAACGGGAAGCTCTGCCCTATACCATCAGAGAATACTTAGGTTAATGTTTGAGAGCCTTTCCTGACAGTCTCTAAAGTTGCCTATAAATGTCCAACATACCACTATCTCCTGTTAGAAGGCTCTCTAAACACGTGGCCATGGTGATACTGATGAGGACTGCTGGGGTCTCTGCTGGCTTTCATGCACATTAGAGAGTAGTTTTCTCAGTCTGAGTGCATAGGAAAAGGAGCCTATGAGACATCACCTTTGTCCGCTCTGGGAGTTCATACCCAGTACTTGCTGTAAAACTGCAGATGATCTGATGGTCCATCACCAACAAGGACAGAGGAATGGACCCTGTTCATCATAGTGCTTTTCTGTGATGCCAGTACCTTAACTAGGTAACCTGAGGAAATACTCATTTACTTATGTAGAAAATTAAATTTGGTTGTATATGGAAATGTGATATAGGATAATAAAACAAAAAGGTTTTTTTTTTATTCAGGTGTGTTTTATAGTCAATATCATTAATATAATGCACTGCATATATATATATATATAATTTAGAAGAGAAAGAGCATTGGCAATATAATTAAGAACCTTCACACATTTTCATAGATACCTTGTGTAAATATGTGGCTCTCCTAGAAAAGAAAGTTAACCTTTTGTATTTTTTAAGCCACTTGTCAAAGCCAGATCACGCACGAAAACTGTTCCACAGACAACGTGATCCTGAAATGATTTTTTCTGCATTTACCTTTGTGTGTATATGTGGAGGCCAGAGGTCAACATTTGGTGTCTTCACCTCTCTCTCTCCCCACTTTATTTTATGAGACAGTGTCTCTCTTTGAGTTGGGGCTTATAGATTGGCTTAGCTAGCTAGCTGCTCAGCAAGCCTCTAGAAACTGCGTGTTGCTGTCCCTAGTGGCCACACTCAGCTTTTACACTGAAGCTGGAGATTTGATCTCAGGTCCTTAAACCAGCATACTGTGGCATTTCCCCAATCCCCTAGAGTTTTGTTTTCAAATGAGGATTTACTCTGTGTCCTAACCCATTAAGTAGCCTAGGCTGGCCTCAAATTTATGGCAATCCTCCTGCCTCAGGCTCCTGAGTGTTGGGATTACAGGAACCAGACAGTTCCACATTTCAACATTGCAATGATTTTTAGTGCAGACCTGCAGCATAATGGCACCCTTTAGCGTTCTTTCATATTATCTGTTTTTCTTTATTCTTAGTGGATTAGTGCAGTCTCTGTAGCCTGCTGGGGCCTGTGATTTTTCCATACAGCATCATCTACCTGGGGCTACTGCTGGCAGGAAGCTTTTATACATTTGCAGAGAGAAGAAATTAGCTGGCAGCAAACTCCTCAGGGGGTCACTGTGCTGGCCTCAGCCTTCACTCTGTGTCACAGGGCGCAAGTTAGGTGACAGTAGAAAGACTTTATTCCCTGTCAGTGCTCGGAGAGTTTCAACCACACGAGGAATAATGCCTGGTTTAAAAAGCACTTAGACGTAGTTCCCATTGTTTTCAAAATGCTATAACCGCATTATTCCTGCAATCAAGGGAAATGCTGGAGTCTACTAGAGGGGGGAGGAAAAGTAAATTTCAATAACATTTTACTAAAGCTAAATCCCACCTGGGAGCTGAATTTACAATGCAAGAAAGCAATGGGTAAATATCCCAATGTGAGGCACGGTTAGAGTTCCTTTCCCTTCTCAGAAGAGCGTAAATGAAGTCCCACCAAGACAGAAACCATCACTTTACAAACCACATTTTAAAAGCATTTAATGGAGCAGCTCAATCCCTTAGTGGAACTAACTTTTTAAATAAAAGAGCAATAGCCAAGAATTATAATGGTTAGATAACAAAACCACATTCTTACCAAGCTGTGGATTTCTCACATTTCGATGAAGCACAGACAGCTTTGAATTTCAAATTAAAAGACAGAGAGTCTGTGTCTGCTACTGGACAAAAAATTCCTTAGAGGCAGGTTCCCTGGTTTGCTTTTGTCTGTGGCCTCACTACTCAGAAACCAAAACACAGAGTAAGTGTTCACTGTTTACAAAACAGAATTTCAAAATGTAAAAGTCCTTCAGATTTATCATCTCTTTCAGATGAGCATAAATTGGGATAAAATACAACGCTAACCATATTCAACGCATGTTTATAAGATGCATTTCACATTGGGTCTATTGATTAGTATGACAATATCAATTATCACAGTAATAAGGCTTGTTTAGCTGATTGTTTTCCTAAATGCTAGAAGGAAAACTCATGCCAGAGAAGGGGGTTGTTGGCAGAGAATCCTGTGGTCTCTGGTCATTTGTCATGATGTGACTTCCCAGTCAGTTCCGTTTTCAGTTTGTATTGATTGTTAGCTTTCCTTTAAGGTGCCACGGGATGTGAAGATGAGAACCACAGCAAGTGTTGTACACGTGACAAGTGCATGCATTCACTTCACAGTTGCCTGTAGCACATTCCAGATGCCTGCCATTAATAAACTGTCATTTGTTGAAAATTATGTATCTGCAGGACGTAGCTTTACTCTCGGCGTCACTCACTATTATTCTTGAATATTCTACCCGACGCCTTGTCTTGCCCTCTGTTTCTTTCACCACTCGCCCTTATAATTCACCTGCAGTTGACACCGTCCGCATTTGCTCTTGTTCACGACTGGCCCCTGTGCTTTGGTACCGCACCACACTCTTCAGCCATTTACTTCCTTAGACCTTTTCTCACCTATCACTGCTTCCAGAAAACCCAGCACTCAACATTGTAAAGAGAAAATCAGTTCCTCTAAAATCTCTGTGCTCATCCCTTTTTCGTGTCTTTCCTGGGCCCCTTGGTGATCCATGCTGAACAATAATCACCACTTCCTTAGAGCTCTGAACACATCTCTACACAGGAGAGTTCAGTTACATAGCATTCACTGCCATTATATCGTGTCAAGCTCACCTCCTCTTGGACTGTCAACTTCTTGAGTGTAGAATCTCTAGTTTATATCAGCCTTTTACGTCCAACATCTAGTGAATGAGGCACCATGGAACTCCATTAGTAAATCATTCCATGGATAATGGACTCAAGTCTCTGAAACTACAAGTTTGGCACCTCTGACATGCACCCAATAATTGGAGTCAGCTGGTCTTGTGTTCGGTCATGGCAGACTTTCAGCAATACGTTCCAGGCTTCAGCTAGCCAGGTTATATTATGTAACATTACAAAAACGTACCTAGTATGTTTTCCCTAGTTGAAATACTTTTTAATTGTATGATTTGTTTTCCCATATGAGAGACTATAAGTATTTCTGTAGGATTGATGTATTTGGTGAGTGAATCTTCGTTGAGGACTGAGTGGCCAAAGACACTGGTTGCTTTGTCGTCTCCAACTTCTGATGTTTACTGAAGACCAACCATACTTCTGAATTAATTTGCTAGTTACAAAAAGTTGTCCACAAACTTGACTGTTAATGATCCAGAATAATCCAAAAGATACCATCAGCTGTCAATAGCATGTTATCATCCTGCCCAGATTCTGATAAATTTGGTTGATCGGGTTATGACATTAGAATATATCCTTAAACAAATTTGCAGAATGTTTTAATGAGTACCACACTGATTAAATATCTGGTTTATTGAATGCTAATTTACATTAAATACTAAATAAGAAATCACTATTTTAAATTATTTTTCCTAGGCTTTAAGGAAAG
This sequence comes from Peromyscus nudipes, assembly GCA_902168325.1. Lineage (NCBI taxonomy): Eukaryota > Metazoa > Chordata > Mammalia > Rodentia > Cricetidae > Peromyscus > Peromyscus nudipes. The sequence goes on along the minus strand of CABHPH010159042.1, from coordinate 26,216 downwards.
AGTATTTAAACGGTCATTGCATAAAACACAATGTATAAAGTAAAATGTCTAAGGATAACACTTATGCATTTGTTTGTTAAATCATTATTTCTACTGACATTTCTGATTAGCACCACTGTTAAAATGACTTTTGAAATTCTAGTTTTTGACCCATAGGTGGCACTAGTAATTTTTGTATCAAACTGCTTGGCACCCAAACTGCAGGGCTTTTCATGAAATGTATTTTATGTATATCTCCATTAAGATACCATTACAAGCTGTAGCTTTTGAAATTAAGTTTTAATTTCTCCACATGTTTTTCATTTATGTGCTCTTTAATTACTAAAATGCTTAGCATAATGAATTCTGAAGCTGTGGATTGATTTAATGCCACAATAAGATTTTCTGCTTTGATTCTTAACTAGCTCACTAAACTGGCATCCATTAAATACCAGTGGACAGGGTTCTATTAATGATAATATTGTTTCTAAGGCAGAAACACTGTAATCCATTGACTCTCCTATAGCAACAAAATCAAATTAGTATCTGAAGATTCTTTCTTCTTTCTTTCTTTCTTTCTTTCTTTCTTTCTTTCTTTCCTTCCTTCCTTCCTTCCTTCCTTCCTCCCTCTTTTCCTTTTCCTTTTCCTTTTTCTTTTCCTTTCCTTTCCTTTCCTTTCCTTTCCTTTCCTTTCCTTTCCTTTCCTTTCCTTTCCTTTCCTTTCCTGAGCCAGGGTCTCTTTATATAACTGTGGTTCTCCTGGAACTCACCATTTATACAAGGCTGGTCTCAATGTCAAGAGGTAGGCCTACCTCTATCTCTGCCTCCCCAGTGCTGGGATTAAAGTGGTACACCATCATATTCAGCTAATACTTGCAAATTTTAATGTTAAATTGAAATTCATTGTATGTTCAAGAATAATGCTAAGATTCCTAGAAATCTAGGTAAAGAGATGTGTTAAGTGATACTATGTATACCTAAACCTCGTCTAATCTAACTATAACTAAATAGCATAGATTTCAAATATTTCTGGAGAATTCTGTATGTGCGCATGCTCACATCTCTATCTCTCTCTCTCTCTCTCTCTCTCTCTCTCTCTCTGTGTGTGTGTGTGTGTGTGTGTGTGTGTGTGTGTGGCTGTATGTGTGAGTGTGTATGAGTGCAGGGGGAAGCCAGAGCTCAACTCAAGGGACATTCCTCAGGAGCTCTACAGCTTGTGTTCTGAGATTGGGTCTCTCACTAGGCCTGCTCACCAGTGAGAATCAGATCTACTCGTCTCAGCTGCTCTAGTATGTAGACTGCAGACAGACTTCACCGGGCCCCGCTTTTATCATGGATGCTAGATATAGAACTCAGGTCCTCGTGGTTGTGTGGCAAAAGCTATCCTGAGCCACCTAATCAGCTCTCACATTGTAGAATTTTCATCATAGATAATATAATGGCCAGGCACATAGCTCATGTCTTTAACCAGCACTAGAGGTAAAAGCTGGCTGATCTCTATGAGTTTAAAGCTAGACTAGTCTATATAGTGATCTCTAGGCCAGTCAGGGCTACATAGTGGAACCCTGTCTCAACAACAACACAATGATACCTAGTAATGTCTCAGACAAACAAATTCATCAAATATGCTTTAGGCCCAATTCAGATCAATAAATCCATCCATGATTAGGAAAATTTAAATGTCTATGGAGGCAATGGGATCATATAAAGTATGTCTTTTGTCTGTGTTTTATTGCTTCATCCCTAGATGTACCTTGAATTAGAAGGCTAAAAGTGAGTTTGATTTCTGAAATATTGCTTTTGGAAACATTTAATTAACTAGCCCAGAAAATTATTTCTGATTCTCTAACTCAGATTGTGGACATAGCCTCATTTTCATAATATATTATAGTGGTATTCTATTTGTACTGAAATGTGATTTTATTTGTATGTTAATAAATAAAGTTGCCTAGAGGTCAGAGCTATTAGCAAGCCATATCGAAAGCCAGGGCGGTGGTGGTGAACGCCTTTAATCCCAGCACTTGGTAAGCAGAACTAGGTAGATCTCTGTGTGTTCAAGGATACAGCCAGCATTGGAGACACACGCCCTTAATCTCAATACCAACCATAGAAGACTTAGGAGGTCTGTACAGAGAGGCAGCGACGAGGCAGTCACGTAGTTGGGTTTACAACCAATGAGAAGGCAGAACGGAACTCTTATTTAATGTTGAACGCACAGGGAGTAGTCCCTTTTCGGAGAGGTCTCTTGGCAGGAGAGGCTAGCTGGAGGAAAGTGGTAAGATTCTTAGCTCTGACCTCTTGGGCTTTCATTCTTACATTGGCTCTGTGTTTCTTAATTAATAAGGCGGTTGGTTACATCTACATTTGGCGCCCAACGTGACAAGAATCCATAAGAAACCGCTTGACTTGCGGCGGGTCGCAGCGGGTCCGGTTTCCCGCCAGGGCAGCTGGCTCCCTAGGCCAGGCAGCCGGCTTCCCAGCCCGGGTTCAGGCCTGACTGACCGTAGCCCCAAGCGGTTAACTTGAAGCCGGTGCTACAAACAACTCCGGTCTGCTCTGCCGAACAGGGTACCTGCCTGTAAATCCAACACACGTGGTCGGAGTTTAAGGAAGTTTAGCCCAGGCTTGACTCCGCTCAAGCCGCAACAACTGGCTGGATTTAAGCTTTTGGTAGCTCGCTTTCTTGCTCTTGCTCTCTCTCTCTCTCTCTCTCTCTCTCTCTCTCTCTCTCTCTCTCTCTTTCTCGATTCACTTTGGACACTAGGTGGCTGTTTTGAAATTCCCTCGGATTTCTACTGTTCTGCGGGGATTTGGTAAGTCAATTAACATATCAGATATTTTAAAAGAAACTATTTAAAAGAGAAATTTTTTCCACATTAAAAAAAAATGGGTTTTCTATATGCATTGGAAGAAAATTGGGCTTTGTTTGCAATTTTAGGCAGTCTGACAATGGAACAACTGTATGGGATGATTAATATTGATCGGATTATGCAGTTTGTTACTATGTTCATACTCATTTTACTATTTAAAAAGATAGTCAATTTAAGTGCCAGGATGACAGCTTTAGAAAAACTTGTTAAACCTGAAAAAACTCAGACAGAAGAAATTAAGAGTGAAGTTGTGGATCATAAGGTTCCAGAGAGAAAGCCTGTTTTCACACAGTCACCCTTAGTTTATCCGGTAACCGTACAGCAGTCGCCTGATCAAATGACTACACAAAATAATTGGGCTCCAATTGACATGATGGATTTACGAAGCTTTAAGGAGGCAATAGTATCTTATGGCATGCATTCCCCATATGTAAAGCAAATGTTAAACTCTTGGTCGACATATAATAGGATTACACCACAGGACTGGTGGGACCTGGCACAGGCTGTTCTAGAGCCAAGCCAGAAAATTCAGTGGCACATTTATTTTAAGGATGAAGCTAAAAACATAGAAAAACAATGGAGGGATAAAGGAATACAAGTTTGCCAGGATCAGCTTATTGGAGAAGGCCAATATGCTTCATTACAAACACAATGTCTATATGATATCGAAACCTTAATTCTGTGTCGAACAGCAGCCTTGAATGCATGGGACAGAGTTGAGGAACCAGGAAAAAAAAGCTGAGTCATTTACAAAAGTTACACAAGGCCCAAAAGAATTTTTCACAGATTTTTTACAAAGACTGGCTTCAGCAGTAAAGAGAATGGTCACCGATTCAGAAACTAGTCGGATAATAATTGAATCTTTGGCCTTTGAGAACGCGAATGCAGCATACAAAAGAATAATCAGGCCATTAAAGGCAAGATCTGCACCCTTGGAAGATTGGATTAGAGACACAGTTAATGTGGAAGCTCATGAGCATGATGATATGTGGGTAGGAGAAGCAATTTCAAAAGGTTTGAGGAATGTTAGATGTTTTGGATGTGGAAAGCAAGGACATTTGAAAAGGCACTGTAAACAGGTCATTCCTAGGAACAATGTTTCTTCAAGGAACAATGGTAACAGAATGCCCCTTCCTTCTGGAGTATGCAGAAAATGTGGTAAGGGAAAACACTGGACCAATGAATGTAGATCAACAAGGGACAGACAAGGTAATCCTCTGCCTCAGTCTTTGGGAAACTCCCAGAGGGGCCTCTTGGAGGCCCCCACAGCAAATCCAGTTCAAACCTTTCCTGCAGTCGTAGAGGAAATCCCTGCTCAGAGCGATTAAATAACCAAATGCCTATCGAAATAAATCAAGCTGGTCAGGATGATGGAACAGAGAGAATAGAAAATTCAAAAAAAACATAAAGAAAATTTTTTGGCAAACTTCTATTAATGAACAAAGACCAAAATTAACAATAAGAATAAATGGTGTTTTGTTGTCTGGTCTGGTAGACACAGGTGCGGACGTTACCATAATTGCACCAGAATTTTGACATCCAACTTGGCCTCTTCAGGAGGTAAACATTCAACTGTTAGGAATTGGGACATTATCTCAAGTAAAACAGAATGCAAGATGGCTCGAATGTATAGGCCCAGAAGGACAGAGAGGTAAATTAAAGCCTATGTGGCCAACATAGCTATGAACCTGTGGGGTCGAGACCTGTTGCAACAATGGAATACTCAGATTAACATCCCTCCAGTCTCAGAAACACATAATAATGTTTCTGAGAGAAATATTAGAAGGCATTATTCTGAGTGGTCACCAGCCATCCATATTATACAAGAACAGGGCACAACAACTGATGATCTTCCAAAGACACCAACAGCTCTACCTTTAAAATGGTTAACAGACAAGCCTGTATGGGTTCAGCAATGGCCTTTAACAACAGAGAAACTCCAGGCTTTAGAAGAACTGGTAGAAGAGCAGTTAAAGGCTCAGCATATTGAAGAATCAACCAGCCCTTGGAATTCTCCTGTATTTGTTATTAAAAAAAATCTGGTAAATGGAGAATGGTAACAGACCTTAGAGCAATTAACAAAGTAATTCAGCCAATGGGCTCTCTACAATCTGGAATTCCTTTGCCTACTCTGTTACCAAAAGGATGGCCTCTCATAGTTATTGATTTAAAAGACTGTTTCTTTTCAATACCCTTACAAGAAAAAGACAGAGAAAGATTTGCTTTCACAGTGCCTACTTATAACAATTCTCAACCGGTTAAAAGATTTCAATGGAGGGTCCTACCACAGGAAATGTTGAATAGCCCAACTCTATGTCAATATTTTGTACAACAGCCATTAGAAGTGATACGTAAAAAGTTTCCTAAATCTATAATTTATCATTATAT
>CABHPH010159042.1:0-20579 GCA_902168325.1 Peromyscus nudipes | reverse complement strand
AATATTAATGCAGAGGGAAGATATTATATTGGAATGGATATTTTTACCAAATAAACCAAATAAAAAATTAAAAACTTATGTGGAAAAGATCTCTGACTTGATTTGGAAAGGAAAACTGAGACTTTGTCAATTAGCAGGAATAGACCCAGAAGAAATTGTCGTACCTTTAACTAAGGAGGACATTGAAAAATTATGGACAGAAAGTGAACCTTGACAAAGAGCTTGCAGTAATTTTTTGGGAGAAATTAACAGCAAATATCCCAAAAGTGATAGAATTGATCTTATAAAGAGAGCTGATTGGATCTTGCCTCGAATTGTACACGAAAAACCCATATCTGGAGTTCGCACATTTTATACAGATGCCAACAAACAAGAAAAGGCAGGTTACAAATCAGAAAATTTAAGTAAAGTGGTTCAAAGTCCTTATAATTCAGTTCAAAAATCGGAATTGTATGCTATTCTGTTGGTATTAATGGATTTTTCAGAACCTCTCAACATAGTGACTGACTCTCAATATGCTGAAAGAATGGTATTACATATTGAGACTGCAGAATTTATCCCTGATGCTTCAGAATTAACTTCACTATTTATTCAATTACAAGATACCATCAGGAAAAGGAGTCATCCTTTATATATAACTCACATTCGATCTCATACTGGTCTGCCAGGACCTCTAGCACAAGGTAATGATGAGATTGATAAATTATTGATAGGAAATGTGCTGGAGGCCTCAGAATTTCATAAAAAACATCATGTTAATAGTAAAGGTTTAAAAAAGGATTTTTCCATAACCTGGCAACAAGCCAAAGAAATAGTAAAGAAATGTCCTACTTGTTCCTTCTACAATCAAACGCCATTACCAGCAGGATGTAACCCAAAGGGTACTCAGAGGAATGAAATCTGGCAGATGGACGTGTTTCACTTTACAGAATTTGGAAGATTGAAATATGTACACCATACAATCGATACTTATTCAGGATTTCAATGGGCAACTGCTTTGAGTTCTGAAAAAGCTGATTCTGTAATCACTCATTTGTTAGAAGTTATGGCCATCATGGGTATACCTGCACAAATCAAAACTGACAATGCTCCATCATATGTCTCTGTTAAAATGAAGCAGTTTTTTGCTTATTACGATAAAAAGCATATTACAGGTATACCACATAATTCTACAGGTCAAACAGTTATAGAAAGATCAAACAAAACTCTAAAGGATATGCTAAATAAACAGAAAGGGGTAACAAAAGCCCCCAAAAATAGACTGCATAATGCTCTATTAACTTCAAATTTTCTCAATGCCAATGAGAAAGGAACAACAGCTGCGGAGAGACATTGGATAATAGAAAAAACTACAAAATTAAATCAGCCTATATACTTTAAGGATGTGCTGACCTCAGAATGGAAACCAGGATATGTGTTACGTTGGGGACGAGGTTTTGTTTTTGTTTCTACAGGAGAAGATAAGCTGTGGGTACCATCAAAATTGATAAAGGTTCGATTTGAACAAGAGAGATCTCTTAATTAGAGGAGGTGATGGTTCATCAACCAGCGTGAACATCCAATGTAAACTAACTTATACCATTAACACATGCCTTTTCATTTAATCAGATAATAACTTGCCAAAAGGAACATCCCCAAAATTAGTCTTGGGGAAAGGTTTTTGTTTTTGTCTTTTAGGAGAATAAAGCCTAAGGAATCTGAAGAACACTGGACAAATGACAACTGAAGAAAAAGGACAAACCATCTATCCCAGGAAACAGAGTAAAATGACCTATTGGTATATCATCTAAAAAATTTTTATGTCTTCCTAAATGTTTGTTTCTACTCTTCTCTAAAGAAATTTAACACTATTGATCTTCTAATAGTCCCAGTTCAATTAAAATTTATAGCTGACTTTAGAGTTGGAGAATGGCTCTCTCCTTCTTTAAACTCAAGCATGTTGTTAAAAGGAAAATGCAAACTCCCTGTATCATGCCAGAAGAAGAGCCATCTTCTGCTATGGGACAGAAATAAAATAAAAAAACAAAATTAATTAAGGGACTATTCTATTACTAATCTCAACTCTTTGATTCTATTCTGATTCTTTAAACTGTTCTTAAAGTATGAATTTTATATCAAAGTTTACAAGATTAATATATATAGATATATATACAATTTAAACTCTGTTTAGATATGAATGGTCATATAGAGTACTAACTAATTCTAGAAAGAAAAAAGGCTTCAATTAGCTACATATATGTCTTTGTGTTCAAGTCTCTTATCAGTTTTCTGCAGGAAATCACGGCCAGGCCTAACATCAACTGAAGTCTCCAGGAAGAAGATGGGGCCCCACAACAACAACAATTCCACGTGGACAATAATAACATCACTAAGCTGACAAACATCATCTACAGATCAGCTTTGAACTACAAAGTGCTCAGAACAATTTTGAGAGGGCTGACTGAGATGATCCAGTCTCAAAGACTACTTGAATAAGGACTTGAGATAAATCCTGAACTTTGGCATTATGCACAGACTGGATAATGAAGGATATAGTTACCTTTCCTAGAATTTGACAATTAACCTAAAATTTTTCTTTTCAGAATAAAGATACCTTCGCCCATACCCAACAGGAAGCAATTTTAAGAATACGACGCCCACATTCCCAAAGAGGTGGTGTGGGACGGGTGGTTTTTTGGTCTTTTAATGGGTTTTGGGTCTAGGATAATTTTCATTGTTTAGAGGGGTTGGTTACAAGTTGTTATCAAGGGTTAGGAAAAGGTCTAAACAAAGGAGGTTAGATTTAAGGTTTTTGTTTAAAAAAAAGAGAGAGAGAGAAAGAAAGAAAAGAAAAAGACAATTACTAGTTTTAAATACTTTACATTGGATTGGATTGTTTTATGTTGTATACAAATTATATATATTGAAATTGATATTATTGTTAGGAAATGCTATATGTATATTTCTAATTGTACTTCTACTGTTCATTTAACAAAATAATGCAAATTGCTGATTCTTGAATGTTATTATTACCAACTATTAGGATATAAAGAAATGAAAGTTAGTAGTTAGACATTACAATAGAACTTGTAGTCATATTAGGTATATTTTCAAAATTGAGCAGATATATTTTAGATAGAGAGGTCATCTTCAAACCCTTCAGAGATCTACAGAATATGGCATTTAAAATGTTTTAATAACTTAGAAAATTTTTCTTTTTTGTTATGACTATGAGACATGTCGGCTCCTGGCAGTACCAATCTACTTCAGAGAGAATATGGGCATTAAAGAAACTGCATATGGAGTTAACTTTCATTGTGGCAAATGTTAGCCACTGGACAACAAAGTATCCTCCAATCAACTGCTGACAACAGGACAACATGGACAGACAGAACATGAAACAAAGGACTACTGATTCTAGCCAAAACAAGTATGGTTATGGCTTTATCAAAAGGCATCTTCTGAGGCGAGGACAATATGGCACCATCCCTGAAGTGACCTTTGCAATCTGGAAAAGGTACAGTGCCCTTTCCTTTGAAGGCAGCTGAATAGGCAGTGGGCTGATGGCTTCTGATGTGCAATGGAACAGCAGCTGAAACAGTTATTCTTGAAGAGTAACTAAGCTCACGCCTCTCAATAGCAGACTGGAATTTAATAGAGGGATGTGGAGAAGAACGGGATGCTGAGATGAAGCCACACATACACGGTCAAGAAGAATGGACAGCTGAATTAAAAAACCATCAACAATTTCCAGAATTTAAAATCCTGAATCAGGACATGACACTAGTGGAATTCAGGTGTTTCTGGTACATGGACTGTTCTCACCCAAGGTGAGGTTGAACTGTTGACCTTGTGTACGACCTACTTCACAAATGAGTCTGTCAGATATGCTAAGCCTATAGGCTGAAGATGATGCCCCAACACTGCCAAGAAACCTCAGGTGACTGTCCAGGCGGCTGGCTGTTCCTGTCAACTCACAATTTTTTTGGAAGCTGCTTGCATGCACTTCCTGTTTTTATTTTTGTTAGGTAATATTATTTCCTTCTTGGGTCTCTGAGGGAGTTGAAGATTAGTTAGTTATAGTTGAAGATTAGTTAGTTACAGTTGAAGATTAGTTAGTTATAGTTGAAGATTAGTTAGTTATATTTAAAGATTAATTAATTATAGTTGAAGATCAGTTAGGATAGAAAGGAAATAGGTGCATTTTGGACTTACCAAAACAGGATAAGTAATGGAATTATATTCTCTGAATTTGTCAAATACAAATGGACTAGACATTGTTTAGGTATTCATCACTTGTATATATTATATATAGTTATTGTACTTTTGTATATAGTTTTTCTTATATTAGGTACAACTTTCTTTTTTTCTCTTTTTATTAAACTAGAAAGGGGGAGATATAGTGGTATTCTATTTGTACTGAAATGTGATTTTATTTGTATGTTAATAAATAAAGTTGCCTAGAGGTCAGAGCTATTAGTAAGCCATATCGAAAGCCAGGGCGGTGGTGGTCCACGCCTTTAATCCCAGCACTTGGTAAGCAGAACTAGGTAGATCTCTGTGTGTTCAAGGATACAGCCAGCATTGGAGACACACGCCCTTAATCTCAATACCAACCATAGAAGACTTAGGAGGTCTGTACAGAGAGGCAGTGACGAGGCAGTCACGTAGTTGGGTTTACAACCAATGAGAAGGCAGAACGGAACTCTTATTTAATGAACGCACAGGGAGTAGTCCCTTTTCGGAGAGGTCTCTTGGCAGGAGAGGCTAGCTGGCGGAAAGTGGTAAGATTCTTAGCTCTGACCTCTTGGGCTTTCATTCTTACATTGGCTCTGTGTTTCTTAATTAATAAGGCGGTTGGTTACATCTACATATGGTTGCCTTTGTTCTGGAAAACAATTTTCTCAGCCTAGAAGTATATCTTTTTTTCTCCAAAAAGTTAAAGAAGGAGTTCAATACAAATGTATTCACTTACTCTTTTGGGTTTTATGCAATGTATTTCATCAAGGATTCAAAAAAGCAGTAGAACGGGTAACATTCATATGACCTTTCACTATCAGTCTGCTCTGGCCATTTGTGTTAGAGGAAGTTCAAAAAATCCCTTTCATGGAAAATAAAAGCCTTGTAAATGGTGGGGACCCTTTTCCTAGTTTGTGTAACTTTCGCTGAAATATAGCTCACTCATCTCCTTGCCTCACTCACCTGTCCACCCTTGTGTTCACAGTGAGTCGGGGTCTACCCCCTTTCTTCTTCCCTCTCTTGTGTCCTTGGCTCCTGTTCCATCTGGGAGATATGTTGTATCACTTGCTTGTTAGTGTTTGCTCCTCAGATAACGGTAGTATTACTAAAAGACAGCTTAAAAATGTTTCTCAATTAAACCCATTCACTTAAGAATAAATGTACAAGAAAAGTCCTAATTATGGGACGCAATGGTTCCCGACTTCCAGCAGTAGGTGAGGCTCCCATGGAAGTGGAAATACAGATTTAGAAAATAAAACACAGAAGAAAAAGTCAAATGTTAATTTCAGATATAAAACAAATGACTTTCAAAATAGATAGGCTTTATTCAGGAAAAGAGATGTAAGGAAGGCACTGGGCTTTTTTTCTCCCTTAGAATTAGTTTAGAAAAGTTACTATTTTTAAAGAGGAAAAAACAATAACAGCATGTCACAGGCTTCATGAAGTTCAGCTATGTTTTTACTACACACATATTTGGGTACTTGCATTACAAGCAAAGCAAGTGAAACACGAGAAGCTACTCCGGACATCTTTCAAACTCATCTGACCATGGAACAGCATCTCCTCCCAAGCAGGGAAGGGATTTGCACACATAGTTCCCTACGACAAATGCATTTAGGAAATCCTGTCTTTCACCTCTCCTATAATATAAAAAGATATCATTACAGACTTGAACCTCTTCTGCTGGAAGGAAAAGTACACTTCTTAAATATTGTCAGCATCTAATAAAATTAGGGTGAAACTACAATGCATTCAATCTTTCATTCAGTTATGGGACTCATTTGTTGGACATCTAAAATGAGCATAGAGAGAGCTATATGCCATAAACACACAAGGGAGAATTAGATAAAATCTATCACTCAAGTAGCTCACAGCCTGGTGCATGAAATATTTAATAACAAACAATGGTCAAGACTGCTGAAGCAGAGCCACCAGCTCTTCTACATTCTCGGTGTCAGGTTTCTTCCTGACTAAATATCCTAAGAACCATTTTCATACAACTTATGATTTTAATTTCTTTCTCTGCCCTTGGAATGGAAGTCTTTTACAACCCTAGAATAAATTTCTCAAGAATCTGATTTTCACCTCTTTAAAATTGTAGCCATCATCAGAAATAGGAATCTTTTGGTCTCTGATGCAGAATGCAGTCAAATAAGGCAAACACAGATTAGCGTACTGGTCAACCTCCTCTCCTGATGTTCCCAATACTTTTCTACTATTTCAACCTAGCATTTAAAAGTCTATCACTTCACTCTTTGGGAGAGTTGAGGTCATGTTGCTCATTTTGTAATAGTGATTTTCCTTGCAATAGTTGGGGTAAGATCCTCCTCCATGTTGTATTACTCCTTCTGTTGTGAGATATTTGACTACACTGTAAAAAGTATGTCACTGTGATTGGTTTAATAAAAAACTAAATGGCAAATCGCTAGGCTGGAGGTATAGCAGGGACTTCTGGACAGAGAAAGCTCTGGGAAGAAAGAAGGTGGAGTCACCAGCCAGATGCAGAGGGAGCAAGACATGCAGGAGGAGAGGGAAAAGCCACAGGTCACATGGCAGCACATAGATGAATAACAACAGATTAATTTAAGTTAAAAGAGCTAGTGGGACAAGTCTAAGCTATAGGCCAAACTTTTATAATTAACAATAAGTCTCTGTGTCTTTTTTTGTGAGCTAGCAGCCCAAAGAAAAATCTGTCTACAACCTTCTTTCGTTAATCTTGTCTAGCTTAATATTTAGTGAATCCAATGAACAATAAACAAGGTTAAATGCAATGGAATATTAAATATTCTGAACATCACACATGCTTCTAGCCATTGGGCATAGAAGGAAAGGGCTGGCTTCATGAGCCAGACATGAATGACATGATCTCAGTCCTACTTACTATGTACATAGGTAGCCTTGGGGGAAATGTCTACTTTCATGGAATTCTTCCCCCGAACCATCTGTAAAATAAGGATAACAGGAACCTGCTTTCTAGATCTACTCAGAGTAGGAAGAAGATAAACAGGAGGGAAATTGTTGCTTAAAAATGAGCAACTGGCCGGGCGGTGGTGGCGCACGTCTTTAATCCCAGCACTCGGGAGGCAGAGCCAGGCGGATCTCTGTGAGTTCAAGGCCAGCCTGGTCTCCAAAGCGAGTTCCAGGAAAGGCGCAAAGCTACACAGAGAAACCCTGTCTCGAAAAAAAGGAAAAAAAATGAAAAAAAAATGAACAACTATATATATATAATATACAGTATATATTAAATGTAGTATATATTTAGAGAAGAGTCTAGTCAAAGCTGATGGATGGAAGCTATTGAAGACCCCACAGGACCTCTTGCTGAATTCTTAACTCTCATTCTGGTTGGTTACTACCTACTTGGTAGGAATGACTTGCTCTAAAGTTCTGGGTTCCAAGAAGATGAACTCGGTTGCTATTGTTCTTTCTTTGGCTTCTTATGGGTTTCCACAACCCCTTTACAAAAAAAAGTGTCCCTTAGTTATTTCTGAATTCTTGGCAAACAATCATTATTCTGTCCTGGATATCTCCCTCATATTAGACTGTCTTGGTCTAAAATTGTATCACTCTGCCAAGCTGCCCCTGCCTATTTCTCTTTTTAATTTTTGTATTTCAAAACTATTATATTATTATTGTTGTTGTTACTATTATTATTATTACTATTATTATTATTGAAAGAGAGAAAAAGCACTCATGCACATGCCATGGTATGTGTGCAGTGGAGTGTGCAAGGAGGTATTAGAGAGAATTTTGGGAATTGGTTCTTTCAATTGTGGGTTTTGAGGTTTAACTCAGATTACTAGTTTTGTGTGGCAAATGTTTTTATCCACTAGGCTATCCCAGAGGGTCCAAGTTGCTTCTTTTCAGAAAAATTGGAAAATTTTGGTCTTCTTAACCTCTACCTATTGACTGAAATGACAAACTTTGCCATCGTTAATAATGAGAAAGAAACATATGCAACCAGGGCAGATCCCCAGAAGGAATCTTCATTGATTGATGCCATACAACTAAACTGCTCTTTCTTCAAAAGGATAGGATTGTTTGTGAAAAGTGAATTATTTTGAAACATTGTACTCTACCAGGGCATCTTCTTTTCTGGTGGAGATAAGCAATAGCTCTCTCAAACCACAGCACATTTGACTCACTGTCTTCAGTTGGAATTATATGACTTGCACATTTATTATAACTTGGGATTTACAATCTCTGGGGCTTATTTAGACTTATTTGTCTAAATACTGAATTTCAATGAGGAAATCTTAGAGGATAATGTTTTAAGCTTCACAAAAGAACATTAGACATATGCCAATGGCATGAAACAAACGCCACCGGTATTATGACAATAAGTGAGTATATTTTTACATGTGATGGGCAATACTCATGAAACTAGGCAAGAGTCATGATATTTTAAATAATCTTTTATATCAAATAGTATGAAGTAATTTCTATAAATTAGTACATGTCCACATGGTACATGGTGTAAAAAGCAGAATAAGCCATGCTTTTTTGCATTCAAAAAAGAATTGAGAAAACAAACACAATTATGAACATTTAATACTGTCCTTAGACAGACGCCTTTGAGGATCATTTCTGAGAAATGGAGATTTTCCTTGTCTTTATGAAGATTGCCTCAGTTAGGGTTTACTACTGAGATTAGATGCCATGACCAAATGCAATGGGGGAGAGAAGGGTTTATTTCACTCACAGCTCCACATAACAGTTCATCATCAAAATCATGCAGGGCAGGAACCTGGAGGCAGGAGTTGATGCAGAGGCAGTGGAAGGGTGCTGCTTACTGGCTTGTTCCCCATGGCTTGCTCAGCCTGCTTTCTTATAGAACCCAGGACCATCAGCCCAGCAATGGCACCACCCACAATGGGCTGAGCCCTCCTCCATTAATCAATAATTAAGAAAATGCCTTACAGCTTTGCCTACAGCCCAGCCTTGTGGAGGCATTTTCTTAGTTGAAATCCCCTCCTCTCAGATGACTTTAGCTTGTGTCAAGTTGACATAGGACTATCCAGCACACAGACAAAGAAAAAAATTACAAAGGAAAATAGGGGACCAAACAGAATATATAGGGAAAAGGAAAATATGCTCTAAAAGAGTAAATTCAATGGATGGAACTAGAAAGAAATCATCCTGAGTGAGATAACCCAGACCCAGAAAGATAAACATGGCAATGAAGACTTCCAGTGGTGGGGTCAGGACACCAACTCAACCACAAAACCTTCGACCTGCTTGCAAAATGTGCTGGGGCAATAGTGGAGCAGAAATTGTGGGTGTGGTCAACCACTGACTTATCCAATTTCAGGCCCACACCACTAGAGGGAGCCCATGCCAAACATTGCCTCTATGGCCAGGAACCACGATTTGCATGTCTCAGAGACATAGGGTAGATCCAAATACAACTTGCAAAATACACACACACACACACACACACACGCACACGCACACGCACACGCACACGCACACACACACGACTAAACAAACAAACAAATACATAAATAATTTTAGAGAAAATCGGTGAAATGATTCCTAATGGTATACTGCTATACCCACAAATGGGTACCTAGTCCAGAGTCGCCATCAGAGAAGCTTCCTCAGGCCGCTCATAGGGCACATGCAAAGACCCACAGCCAAACATTAGCCACAGAGAGACCCCACGTTGAAGGTGTCCAACGGGTCCCTCCTCTTGGAGCTTGGAGAACCCTTTCGAAGAGGAGAAGGAAGAATTGTGGGAGCCACAGATCCTGTGGAATCAGCTAAGCAGGGTTCACGGAGGCTCCCAGAGATTGAAGTGGATATCACGGAGCCTGCACGGGTCTGTGCTAGTTCCCCAGCATACATGTTATTATGCCTGTTAGCTTGGTGTTTTTGTGGGACACAGTTGGGAGTGGGGATGTCTTGGACTCTTTTGTCTGCTCTTGAGACACTTTTCCTTTATACTGGTTTCCTTGCCCAGCCTCCATGTGAGGGTTTGTACTTGATCTTACTGTATGCTGTTATTCCGGGTTAGGTTGTTGTCCCTGGAAGGTCTGATCTTTTCTGAGGGGAGATGGGGATGGGTACAATGGGTTTGGGAGAGAGCGGAGGTAGGGAGGGCTGGGAGGAAAAGCGGGACGGGAATACGCTGTCAAGATGTATTGTATGAGGGAAGAATAATAAAAATTTAAAAAAAAAGAGCACATTCAAAACCAGAGTGTGTGGTTAAGATTTTATTTTGGGAGAATAATGGGGAAATAGAAAATTATGTTCATGACCCATAGTATTTAGGTTATAAGAGGTATCAAAAAAAATCACTGGAAAAGGATGAATTGCAGAGAAGCACTTTCAAGGCAGATTTTCCATATAGAATGGCTTGGAGGGAGGGAGGAAGACAGGAGGCACACTCTGAAAGCCTGATACAGAAATTTAATGGATACTGGGGAGCTGTAATTTATTTTTAAGTCACCTGTACTGATATAATGATTCAAGAACAAGAAAAAAGACTAAGATTTAGCTGCATAATGCATTTCCAATGGTGTGTATTCTAAATAATGTTTCAGATAGGTGACCCACCTGTCTAGAAATGCACGCTTGGAAGCCACCCAAAGCTCACAGGGTAGACAGACTAGTATAGGACTTCAAACCTGCCAGTGAGAGCAGCCTATGAAAAGGGCGATGGCAGAGATCTAGGGCAGACATCAAGAAGGTCAACGAGCAGGCCATGCCTCTCAGTCTTTGCCATTTCGGAGTGCCTCTCAAGCAATACAGGCAGCAAATGGATCCATGATTGACACATTTAGGTATTGGCCTCCTGATGATGTTGCTGTAAGTAATCCTGAGAGCTTACCAGAAAATCACCAAGAGATGGTTGTATTTAAGGAAAAACACTGGCTTTCTGTACAAATTCAGTCTTTTTCTGAAATTTGAAAAGTCGCTGTCCTATTTTCCCTGGCCTGTCATGCCTATCTGAGCATGGTATTCCATATTATGAAGTAAAGGTAATAAAATAAATTTTAAAAAAATGGTGAGAGTTTTCAATACCAAAAAAATCACTAAAATCAAACCTGTCACGAAACTGTGGCAGGAAACTGTGGCATTGCCACTGCAGATTAAGAGGGATCACTTTTCAGTGTAGCTCATTTCTAAGTAAGAGGAACGTTTTGAGGAAGCAGGTTTGTCTTTATTACGGTGTCCTGTTCGGGTATTTGGTTTGACCTAATTCAGCCCATGACAGTGTTACCAGAGTCAGTCATGTTCAAAATGTTTTGTCCTGAGTAAGTTTGTAAGTTATAATATGAAACAGAGTTAGAGAGTTAGGTAGTTAAATCTTGAAAGAATATTTAAAAATTAACTTTGAGTTGAAGATTCTATGATACATGTGTATAGTTTTTATCATTCCAGTGAGGTCTCAGTTTCTTGCACAATTCTTCACCATTATTTTCTACTATAAACCTTTGATGGATGGATTTTATCATTGCAGAAGTTTCAAGACACTATGTGAAAAGGGGGACCACTAAAAAGATCACATCCTTCATAATAAAATTACTCACAGTGGCCCTTGATAGGTTTAATACAATTAATCCCTCCAAAATTTTTATGTGAAAATATCCAATTTTAATAGCATTTGTCTCATTAAGCTTGTTCTATTTTATGAGAAATATACAGTACCTGTGAGGCACTGTAAATGTTACAACTCCGGTTCCCTCTGGTGGCAGAACCTTCCAAGTAAGTCAGTCTGTCAGCAGCTCTCAGGGAACTGTGGGCTGCCTAGAGACTCCAGAGGACGACAAAGGGCTTATTCTTACGGATTGCAAAGGCTTTGGAGAAAGCTTCTCACCTGCACCCTTGGGACCAATATAGCTGAGGACAGAGAAGAAAGCACGTTGATTTCACATGTCACTTTTGTTTCTATGTAAAACCACATTTAAGAGTTACTCTAGGGAATCTTACAAAGGATATATTCTATAGGTGATTTGGAAAGTCACTCTCAAATAAATGAATGCTGCATTTCTCGAGCTAAGAAATAGTCAAAAGCAAGGAAAAACATGGAAGAAACAATGCATGGAGGTGAAAAAGGACAAATACAACCTGCTCACTCCAAGGAGCGCTGATGTGATACAGTCTTTGGGCAAGACATGGGAAGGACTGGTTTGTTACAAACACCTTTAAAACATGGAGGTTTTTCAGATAAGTTGAAGCAACTCAGTTTCTAAAGTCTCTGAACAAATTCAGAAATTTAGGATCCTGACATTGTAGAATGAAGATTTGACCTAAAACTTCTTAGTCTATATTAATATTATTATTTAGAATTGCAGTTTACAGCTTTGAGATCAAAGCCAGGAAGCACAAAATGGAATCATTTCCTGCAAAGTAAGACACATGTTTGACACAACTCCAGATGTGATCAAATGACTCAACATGCTCTATTTTCTGTAAAAGAAGCTTAAAAAAATGCTTTTGATTTGTGTAATACTACTAAAATTCAGCATTTTAAATACAACCATGTGTGCTTTTGCTATCGAATCTTGAAGCCCAGAACTCTGTAGGATTATGAATTCCTCCAAGGTTCAAAAATTTTAATAATCCAGTAGGATAGGGTTTTATTTAAAACTCTTTCTAATCCAGAGACTTAAAAAGTCATTAGGAGGTGTAAATGTCAAGGAGAACATATAAATGCACCAAACCCTGAAGTTATTTTGATGATAAATCCTCAATTTCTACATCTCAAACAAAAATAAGCAGAACGCATCTGAAATGTTCCAATTATGAACTCAAATCCCCCTTTCTCCATGCAAGAAATTGCACCTTTCATGGCTCCCACACCAGTTACTTATTTAAATTTATACCCCATTTATCATTGTTAACTAACAGCAATCACCCACTTCCATCTTCTTTACTGTTAATAGGAATCATCCTATGAGGGGCCTTCAGAGGAGTGTGGCCCCATCATCAGCTATGACTTGTTTAATCACTCTAGTGTAAATCCTCAATTAGAGATCCAAAACAGTATAAATAGAGCTAGTGACATGGGGGAAGAAGTCTAGTAGGCTCTTAGAACTGTCTTTGCTCATAAAAAGATGCTGTTGGCTCCTGATATCAGACAGGTATACATTTCAAGACCTCTGTCAGTGCATCATCAATTTAAACAAACTACTCAACCTAGATGATGCTATGTATTTCTCTGTTTCCTGCACTTATTACCATACTATACAGAGAGGTAGGCTGTCCTTTCTTGTTCTATGCCCTGATGTGTTCTTTGCATCCTGTGCTTGAGGTCTACTGTTATGTAATATTGTACTGTTGCCAAAATTGATCTGAAAAGGTGAAAGGGTAGCTGGTTTATACTACAGAAAATTCAGACAAAAGCAAAATCTGCAGAGCAGGTAATGGAGAGATTTTACCAGACTATTCATGAAAGTAAGCATTTTAAAATGTGAACTTCATATTTCTGGAATTCTCCATTTAATATTCTGAGGCTGTGTGTGGTTGACTGTGGGTTGACCTCAAAGGTGTAACCTCTTGCATATAAAGAAAGGATTTGAGTTCTTAATTGGACTGCTTCTTTCTTAGACTCATGATATGTATTAATAAATACCCTCAATGTTTAAAATATGTCTAATTCACTTTTCTTCTAATTACAGCCAAAATCAAGGTGAATGATTGTATTAGTGATGTGTTATTGTGGCAAAGTACCCGACAAAGGCAATTTCAGAAAGGAAATGTTCAATTTGGCGTCTTTTCGATGTATAGTCCATTCTGACGGGAAATTCCTGGCAGTAGAAGCTGGAGGAAGCTAGTTACACTGCATCTGCAGTCAGGAAGTAGAGAGCAATACACATCAGCCATCAGCTGACTTTCTGTTTTATTTTGTATGGTAATTAGGGTCGGTTTTTCCTACCCCTGTCAATCTATTCTAGAAAATCCCTCAAAGACATGCCTAAAGGCAGATCTTGTCAAGTTGACAATCCCCATTAGCCATCACAGTATGTGGTGGTTTGAGTAAGAATGACCCCCACAGCTTGTATATTTGAATGCTTGGTCATCAAGGACTGCAACTATTTGAGAAGGATTAGGAAGTATGGCTTTGTTGGAGTAGGTATGGCATTGTTGGAGGAAGTACGTCACTGGGGGGTGAGCTTTGAAGTTCCAAAGCTCAAGCAAGGCCCAGTGTCTCTCTCTCTTCTTGCTGCCCACTTATTTGAATGTAGAACTCTCAGCTCCTTCTCTAGCACCATGTCTGCTGCATGCCACTATGCTTACCACCATGATGATAATGAACTAAACCTCTGAAACTGTAAGCAAGCCCCAATTAAATGCTTTCTTTCTTTTCTTTTTTTTTTTTCTAGACAGAGTTTCTCTGTGTACTTTTCCTGGAATTCACTCCATAGCCCAGGCTGGCCTCGAATTCACAGAGATCCACCTGCCTCTGTCTCCCGAGTGCTGGGATTAAAGGCATGGGCCACCACCTCCCAGCAAATGCTTTCTTATATAAGTTGCCATGATTGTGGTGTCTCTTCACAGCAATAGAACACTGAGACACAGTGATAGAATTTGTCTCTGAGTTTTCATGTGTTTAAGTTTAGAGTCATTCCTGAGGAAACTAATAGATTGAAGTATGGCAGGTAAGTCATTATCAGTCTCCTGTATGGTAGGTAGACCCTGATGAGCTCTATGATCTTAGTAAGCACTTGAAATAGATAAGCATCTGTGAAATCCCACTGTTTATAGACTCTGCTGTCTTATGTGCTTCCAATTTGGAACTGCACATCATCTGCCATGACCTTGGGTACCCCACTGGATCCCTCTGAACATTCATCCTTACTCTGATTATTCCAGGTTCTCATTCTCCCACTAACCATTCTATCTCTCTCTCTGTCTCAGTCTGTCTGTTGCTCTCTTGGTTTCATTTAAAAAATGGTGGTAAATCACTGAGGGGATTATACCGTAATACAATACTATTCCTGCTAAAAGAGTTTAAATTACTTCACTTCAATAGGCTAACTTTTAGAATTTTAGTCCTTATTTGAGATTGTTTCAGAGTTCAGTAGTTTTCATGGCATTTTCTGGCAGCCATTTACATTGCATGCCCAGATCACTTAGATATACACAAAAGTGAATTGGTTCTTTCAGCATGAGCCTGGTTTTGAATTATAACTGTAGCCAGTGTCCTGGAAGGTAAAGGGAGCTGCCTATTCATGGACAGAATGGGGAATGTTGGTAGTATACATATTTAGGGCTTCAATGTTCTAAGAAGATTTTTTGTATCCAACTTTTTGTGATGAATTTTTATGAGTCTTTATTCATTTATTGTATTTATATTTAAAATAATAAGATACTTATCATGGAAACAGAATAATGTAGGAAAGCTGGGGAGAGGGGCAGTCATAATATGAGCAAAACCTCTGCTATCTTATAAGTAGAACTTTTAAAGCATATTGTAAGAGACACTGGCCACAGAAAGTGGGGCTTCTATAAATCATGATCAGCACACTGAACACTTCACTCCTGGGCTGAGGATGTAGCTGAGCCATTAGACTGATGCCTAGAATAAAATGTTATTTTTTGTCAGTTTCCACTTAACGAAGAACAACATCTAAGATGAAACAGTGAACGTATAGTGCAGCATGTGCCACAGAACGGTGAAACAGAGATGGCTGACAGCAGTCCCACTGGGTGTTGGAACCTGGAACGTCATACCAGAGGCCTGGTTAAACTATCTCCAAATGCATCATGTCCCCCAGTTACCAGCCATGGATGACTCAATAGGTCTGTCTTCCCAGATACACTCTTCACATTATTTTATGTTTTATAAGACTTCTTTTTTCAGATTTTGGGCTTTAAAGACTGGCAACACTTTGTCCAGATGAAGAACATTCCATAAGGAAAACGAAGGCTCCTAATGAGAGGAAATCTTATCCACGTGATAAAACACACCATTTCCAAAATGAGTTCCTACAGAATCACTTTCATTTGCAGTTCTAACAAGGTGATCTATTGCTAAATAAGTAAATAAACCAATTGAATATCTATTTTATATATTGATTACCAAAAGGGTAACATTCTTAGTTTTTATGATAATATAGAAAGCCCTGCCTGATTTTTAAATACACAATTCTTTTTAAAAGAATTATTTTACTCTCAAGTTTTTAAAGCTGCCTTTCTTTTGGTAGCACTCATATGGGTAGTTTATGCGGCTACAATTACACAATCCAATTTTGGGGCATTAAAAAAATTTTTTTTAAGATTCCAGTGTGCCTGAGAAAAATATTCTGTGTTCACAGTATGATGCTTATCTCTGGTTTGTACAGTCTTCAAACACCTTGTCAGACTCAGCAAGTGTATAGCTTTAGGCAACGAGGCTCTAACAATGCCCCACAGGGTTTGGGAGAAAGTGCGTGTTCTCAAGTGCATCCTCCTTTTCTTTACTAGCTCCAGACAATGAGTTCTACAGTCTTAAGCCCATAGCATCACGTGGTTGGCACTATTCTTTACTGGTCTCAAAGTTCATTGTCACACACTGGCTTCTGAGGCTTTGCTCCCATAAGTAAAAGCAGAAACTTTATCAGGAAAGAATGAAATGAAATTCTGAGAGCCACTATCATTCAAATAGAGATCATCTACTTATTTGTGTTGAGAAAAGACCTCATGTAGCTCAAGCTGGTCTGAAAATCACAATGTAGGTGAAAGTGGACATGAAATCCTATTCTCTCTCTGTCTCTCGACCTTCAATATTACAGCTATGTGCTACCATACCTGGATGAAAAATGTTAAGAGTCACAGAATGGAGCTATGTTAATTAGCTAGTGCATGGATTTGGTTAATTCAGAAATATTAACTCAACACCTACTATATTTTAAGTATCAGAAATTAAAAAAAAATGACAAGAGTAACTAGGGTGGTGACCCAAGGGGATACAGTAGAAAAGGCAGTCATCTAAGAGAAACTGCTGGATGATTTGACCATTTGTGTTGGTAGTACATAAGGTGGTGGGGGTGAGGGTATGATGAATAATAATATAAGACATCCAGAAGGGCCTCCAATTCTCTGAAACCCCAGAATAAACAAAGTAGGGTGTTTTGTGCAGATTTTCTGTTATGTTTTCAGATGTAGATTGTTTTTCATCATGAAATAGGAGAATAATGCTGGTGTCTATATTGCAATTGTATACGCCAGCATTCTATGACCTTCAGTTCAGTTGTACTCATAAGTAACCATCATGGAGCCAGACAGTATCCTCTGGAATCAGAAGGCAAGACCTCAGTTTAGAGGGAAACCCAAGTTTATCAATTGGTAAATAACAGAGATGGCAGTTTAACTCAAATAGTCACATTCCAAGGACTTTGTCCTCTCCAATGAGCACATTTTTTCCTATTCCAAGAATTAATGAAAGAAGCATAAAAAATGGGCAGAAAATATCCAACAACAATATGAATCTGGAGGAAGGCGATTTTACATTCATTTTTAGAGTAACAATGTATCATAAGATAGGAATTTATGCCTTAAGTACACAACCATAAATATTTTCTTGGACTTATTTACTAAGTATTTCTTTTACTTAATGTTTTACTTGCAAGGAAGTTGTGTTGGCTGTTGAGTGACTTTTCCTGGGAAGGCCTGAACAAATGCATATTTATCCCAGATGCAGCACTGATCAAAGCATGGTGAGGGGTTACTTACCAGAGCCCAAGGGACACAAAAGCAGCTATCAAACCATACCATCGCTATTGCCTGGCATGGCTGAGGACTCACAAAGGTCACATCCCTCTAGAGCCTGCTATGACTTATAGGCAGTTGTGCTATTGTGAGCTTCCTATCCTTAGTGACTGTTCACTGCTTTAATAACTCGGGAATGAATTTTGCAAGGTTCTGAGCTTAAGTTTTGGTTAGCTTCCTCAGAAAGTGTTGGTGGTAAAATGGTGAGCATAGCTGTCCTCCAATTAACTTTGTGAGTCTTGTCAGCTTTGGTTACTTCATGGTGCTTGTGATCCCTCCCCACTCTGAGATAATGCTTGAACTCAGAGGAAATGACTACATTCAGCATTTGCTAAAGACTTAAAACAGCTGTAGGAATATCTTGTCCTGAAGACCTCAGGCGTATTTTAATTGTAATAAGCAATCAAAAGATTCCTTATCCGATTGTCTCCACCCATCCCACAAAATTCTCAGCCCATTTCTCAAAGTTAACAAACCTTGCAGGCCCATGCTGATATCTATCCTGAGACAACCTGAGCAGGCAACTTCTTAAGCATACTCCGCAGCTGGTGTCATACTTCAGAACCTGAGAATAATCAATCAGCACCAAAAGTTCATCAGAAATGTCGACTCTCGGAACTCACAGCCTGCCCGCCGAATCTTCACATAACTCTTAATCACTCCAAAGGTAGGATAGAAAGATAAGGCATCATGGTGTCATGGGGAGAAAAGGTTGAGGGAAGGAGAGTCTCTGCTCTTATCTTTTACTGATTATAAAAGCTGAAGAAGACTCCACTGGAAAGGATCTAAGGGTCTAACAGCCACTGAGACGATTTATGTTCCCCCAAAGAGACCTTGTCTAGAACAGTAAATAAATTGTTCTCACTTATGGTCAGACAATGTATTCCCAAAGACACCCCAATCAACCATGTAGAGGACACTAGTCAGAGTATGCTTGTCTAGGGCTAAAATACTGCGAAACTCTATTATCTTAGAACTCTCCTCTCCTAGATGTAAATAATGCCACTCATAAATCGACCTGACTGAGAAAAGTATTCTTTAACATTTAACCATGTTATAAACTACCCTTTGGAACAATGTTAGAAAGATGGTTTGGTTTCTTAGCAACTTTAAGTGATATAACTTCAGGGGCTGGAGAGATGACTCAGCAATTAAAAACACTTACCTATGTGGTGGCTCACAGCCACCTGAATGTTTAGTTCTAGGGGATGCAATGCATCTTCTGCCTTTCTTGGGCTCGTACACACACATGATACACATACATACACTTACAAAATAAAATAAATAAATATTTGAAGGAAAAAAAACAAATGCAACTTGAGAGTCTCCAAATAGCCCATATATCCCATTATAAAGAAACCATACAATCTCTCTCTCCTGTTGTAGAATATTATTTTAAGATTCGTCACATTTGTTTATGCTGTGGAACATTTGCTTTGATGATGCAGAGTTGTGTTGCATTCTTTTATGCTGCATTTGTTTAACTCTGTGAAGCTGTGTTACTGTGCCTGTCTAAAACACCTGATGGTCTAATGAAGAGCTGAACGGCCAATAGCAAGGCAGGAGACAGGATAAATAGAAGGAGAAATCTGGGAGGAGCAAGAATAAAGATCAAGGAACAAGAAAAATAGGAGAAGGACTTCGGGGCGAACAAACAGCCACCCAGCTACACAGCCAGACATGGAGTAAGAAGGAAGAAAGGTTCTGTTCTACAGGAACAGAGAAAGACAAAAGCCCTGAGCCCATCCCTCCCCCTCCTCCTCCTCCTCTCCTCTCCTCTCTCTCTCTCTCTCTCTCTCTCTCTCTCTCTCTCCCTCCCTCCCTCCCTCCCTCCCTCCCCATCTCTTTCTCTCTCTCAGAAGCCTGCACTTGTCCTACAAGGTGTACTTTACTCTCTCTTTGGAGCACCTTTCTATTTTTTTTTATTTTTTATTTTTGTTGTTGTTGTTGGAGAGGAGGGAAAGATAGAGGGTGAAGAGGGACTTTTTTTATTGTTTTGTTTTTGTTTGTTTGCTTGCTAGTTTCGTTTTGGATTGATTTGATTTTTTTTATTTTCTTTTGGGGTGGACTGCAGGGGTGAGGGGAGGACTGCAGGGGTGAGGGGAGGACTGGGAGGTGAGATGAATTAGGGTTCATGGTGTGAAATTCCAAATATTCAATAAAGAAATTATGTTAGATAAAGAAGATTTAAACACAAATAAAAATATTGAGCTGGCATGTTTTATTCTTTTTTCAATGATGTTAGAAATGCATATCAATTATAGAATATTTAAACATTTGAAAAACCACCTCACAAAATCCCCAATACTAGACAAGAGAAGACTTCTTTTGAGTTGTTGGTAAAGGCTATCCAAGGGACTGTCAAAACACACAGCCTATTTCTATTGCCCTTGGTTGTCCCCAAGAGGTGGAAGGTAAGTTATTATTGCTGAAGAGACCATGAACTTCAGTAACAGGGTCCAGAGTTCCCTGAACTGGAACTGACCTGAATGTCTCCTCTCTGAGGCCTAGCTTTCATGGTACCAGAAGACATCACACAAGCTTCCAAAGTGGGAAGCAACCAGCAACCCTACCCCTCCGTGATGCCTATGAACCACCATGACTACCAGCATAGCACGAAACCCTAAGAATACAGAAGTGGCATACATATGTTAGCAGTAACC
>CABHPH010159041.1:0-44444 GCA_902168325.1 Peromyscus nudipes | reverse complement strand
TGGATGACCCAGCGAAGGAGAAGTGGATGAGATCTACATGAGTGGACCAGATGCGAGGGGGGGGTGGCAGAGGGCGAAGAGTAGGGGATGAGAACATAGGGAAATGGGAGGGTCGAGCTGGAACAGGGACAGAGTGGGAAGGCAGAGAGGGAGATACCATGATAGATGAGGACATCATGGGAATAGGAAGAGGCAGGGTGCTGGGGAGGCTCTCAGGAACCCACAAGGATGACACCACCTTGGTCTGCTAGCAGTGGTCCAGGGGGTGCTTGGACTGGTCTACTCTGGTGACTGGTCTGGTATACACCTAGCTGTCATAATAGAGCCTTTGTCCAGTGACTGATGGAAGCAGATGAAGAGATCCATGGCCAGGCACCACGCTGAGCTCCAGGAATCCAATTGGTGAGAGAGAAGAGGGATTCTGCAGGCGAGGGACTTGGCGATCATGATGGGAGGACGTGCAGAGATGACCAGTCACACTAGTGGAAGCCCATGAACTGTGGACTGTTGGCTGTGGAGCCCCCATCGGACAAGACTAGGCCCTTTGTACATGGAAGATGGTTGTTTGGCTCGAACTGTTTGTGGGGCACCTAAGCAGGGGGATCGGGATCTGTCCCTGGTGCATGGGCAGGCTTCTGGGAATCCAGTGCCTGTGGTGTGACTTCTTGCACAGCCTGGGTGCAGTGGGAAGGGGATTGAATCTTCCTAGGCTCTGCTGACCCCACGTGGGAGACCTTGATTTGGGGAATGTGGGGATGTGGGGTAGCTGGGGAGAGAGGGCTGGGGGGTGGGAGGAAGGAGGAGGGGTATCTGTGGGTGGTATGTGGAGTGAGTAGAAAATTTCTTAATGAAGAAAAATGAAAAAAAAGAAAAAAATTGGTGTTTGAAATTTCCATACATTCCTACAATGTGTTTTGATCAAATCCTTGCCTGAAATTCATCTCCTGTCCTTCTCAATGCCTTTCCCTCCCAACTTTATGTGCTTAAAAAAACTCATTGTGTTCACTAATTGCCACATTTATGTGTATAAGTGTAGAACTATCTACTGGACAACTGATACACTCTCAGGACCAGCATCCCTGAAATAATCTGTCTGCCTCCTCCAGGAACCATTGACTGTGAACAGATCCTCAGCTATTTTTGTTATTTCATGAATACCTCATCCATCTGTGTTTGGCCTGATCTTGTGGAAGTCTGTACATACAGTCATAGTTGCTAAATGTCTTTGTGTGTAACAGTCCTTTAATGTCTTATAGATACTGTTTATAAAATAATTCTTCACAAATTCTGAAAAAAAAAAACCTCTCAAAACTATTATGGAAACACAAAAGACCCAGGACACCAAATACAGTCATGAACAATAACACACTGATGGTTTATTATAACTTCAAGTTATGCAACTGAGGTTTGTAATAAAAACAGCACAGCACTGGTATAAAAACAGATACACTGCTAAGCGGAATAGGAGTGTGTGTGTGTGTGTGTGTGTGTGTGTGTGTGTGTGTGCAACTCTAAAACTCATTGTAATAATCATATATAAGTATTTTATATACTAGCTGCTAAAATAAAGGCTTTCTATGTGATTTAAAATTTTAATATTCGCTTCATTGCATGGAGAATGAATTATGAAGGCATCAACTTTTTCTGAGGAAATGTTGGAATGTGCTAGAGTAACTCTTTTTAGCGGTAAATATTTCCATAATTTTTTCAAATCATTTACATAACTATTTTACTTGTAGAAAGATAAAGAAACATTTCAATTAAATAATCTCTGAAAAAGAAGTTTTAGTAACCGGAAAGTATAATATTTTTGTAAAACTAGAAATCTTTATAAAATGTTCAGTTTGAACTTAAGTTTAGTCATATATCAGAACTTAACAATTAAACAAACATTTTTAGAGATATTTTCTTATGCATAAATTCTCATTTGTATATGACAACGTTTCTCAATATCTGAATTTATGATTAGCAACATTAACAAAGCTATCCCAATATATGTAATAAAATGATCAAGTATCCAAAAATATATAAAGAAATATATACATAAATTATATACACAAATACACATTCCTTTCATATATATATATGGAAATGTCTCAGTGAGTAAAGTTCTATCCATTAAAGAATGAGAACCTGAATTTGGACACTCAGCACACACGTAAAAAGCTAGGCATGCATATTTAACCCTAATGGGAGGAGACAGAGACAGGAGGATCTTGAGGGCCCTGATGGCCAGTCAAAATGACATATTTATGTTCAGTGAGGGACAGTCTGAAAAAAAAATAAGGTGATGAAAGATAGAGGAAATAACATGAAATCAATTTCTGGCCTCCATTTATGCATGCTCAGGTGAGCACACCTAAACACACATATGTACACACCTAAACAACACACAGTTGAAAACCAGAAATATATGTATGGGTATATACACATACACACACACACACACACACACACACACACACACACACACACATTCTAAAATGTGAAAACGTGTTTCAAGTGATTCTGGTGTGCATTCAATATCGAGAAACTCTAATGTAATACTGATTTTTTATAGAAATATTAATTTTCTAAAGATTAATTGTAAAACTTACTTTAAAAATTATACTTCAATGTTACAATGTCACAAAACTGAACTTTTGGCTGTTGATAGAAAGTATTCTATCATCACCATTGAAATTGCCCAGAATGGGGGACTATCTATTATTTAAGATATCCTATTTATAACTCCTGTGCTGATTCATTGAAATGGAAACTGTGAAGCTTTCAGGCTTTTACACTTTAGATAAGACGACTTTAATGACAAATGATAGACTTGCAGCTTTCAGATATTTTAAATGCAGATTGCATTTTGCATGCTCACAGTCCATCAATTTTTCCCACAGCTATAGAGAGGTTAAAAATACATTACCAGCTCCAGGCATCTTGATAAATTTTCAAACTGGAATTTATTAACTATAAAATGTTTGGTCTCAAAAAATATTTTATTTCACAGTGGACTTGAGAGTGAAATCCCTTGCCTGTCATTTTTCAGAAACATGTTCCTTTCCTCTTCTATTGCCATCTTCTGTACCCTGTGAAATATATAAGCAATGATTGCATTATTTTCAAATCTGTTGTGTCTTTTGGGGAAAAAATAGGCTATTGAAAGCAAATAGATTTTCAATGTATTAATGTAAGTCCATGATGATCTTTGATCTATTTAGGACAGGAACTGGCACATTGAACTGCATTTATCCCTGGATACTTCATTTCTTCCTGAGGACTAGATATAGGAAATCTTTTATGTAAATGCAAATACTAACACAGTCATCATAGGGTTGTATTGCTTTTGTTAAAATATAGGAACTAGTTTTTGGTAGATGAATACTAGTACAAGTTAGTTTATAGTATATTCATGTTCAAAACAGTAATTGTTCAATTAAGGAAGACTTTGATCATTCTTTTTCTTTGTCATTTGTGTCTGTGCTTTAGAAACAGCAACTTTTAAAGTTAACTTTCTTTACTTAAAAACAATAAAACAGATCAAAATAATGGCATGATTTATTGGGTTAAAAGCACTATAAATTCTGACTTTAAAATGGACAGGACAAACTCTACCAAGTTCACTGTGCAGATTTATGGAAGATACAGCATTTAATGAATATGGGTTGTAAATGCATCAAACAACAGCTTGAGGAAATCACATAATCCCAAAAATTGTAAAATATTGATGAATGACGGTATGTTAATGTACAAAATTACCTCAAGCAGTCTGGTAAGCCAATAAAATATGTGTGATCAAGCAGTGTTTGAGAAGATGATCTGACTTATAATAGTGACATTGCATGTGTGCAATAAGAGTGTGCTCAGTGAAACCTGGGTAAAAAACAGAGTAACTACAAGAAATAGAAGCAGATATAATAAATATTATAGGTATGAGTGAGTAAAGAGTTAATCAATACTGATAGATTATTTTAAAACAACTGAAGAATGAAAGCAGGGTTAATAAAAGGCAAGTGTTTGTTGATAAATTTGTCTCATTGGCAATTAAAATAATCATAAAAAATTCAAATGTTTATTATTTAAGGACAAAACTTTCCCAGCTCTCAGCCATGTTTGTGAAAGTCTTTCCAAAATAGATTACATTTTATTTGATAAACTGAATAAGTGTGGTTGTGACTCTTCCAATATCTAGAACACCTGAGTAGAACAAGAAAGTAGAGGAAGAGGCCATTAATTCTGTTTTTACTCGAGCCTGACTCTTAACCTGAGATACCTACTTTCTCTTGGTGTTCTTAGTACTTAGGCCTTTACACACAGGCTGTGATTGACTACATCACTTTTTCAGGTCTCAAACCTTTAAACTGAACTATGACTTTTCTTGGGTCTTTTGCTGTGGACTCCAATCCTTCTTGGCCTTCAACATTCCATGAACCAATTCTTCATAATAAATAAACATGGAATTGAAACAGTTAGAAAAAGAAGCTTCAAACTCTTTGTAACCTTTCTTATCACCATGAAAAATTGCCTGCTAACACCAACTTAAATAAGCATTTATTTGGCTCTTGGTTTTAAGGAGCAGTCCACTAAGAAGGGAAGGAATGGATGCTGTTATACCTTAGTCTAGATCATCTGCAGAAAATCTTTGGCAGGAACTAGAATCTGTCATAATCTTTAAGGCCTGTGCCAATTGGTCCACTCTCATCAACTATGCCCTATTACCTAAAGCTTCTGTAACCTCCCTGAACTGTGCTGGTACCTAGAGACCGTGTGTTTAAACCTGTGAGTCCCTGGAGGACATTTCACACTCAACTGTAGCAGTTATTGAGATGGGGGAGAGGCAGTGCCGAACCAAGCAAAGAACCTTTGGTAAGTTATGAATAATGCTATGAAACTTGGTTAATTTCTCTAATCTTTGAATTCTTTAAAGTAAAATGAATAATATCACCAAGTTCATAGAATTATTGTGGGAAAAAATAAACAGCATGAAAAACTTATATGAAGTTCCAAATAAATGTTACTTCCTAACATTTTAAATTTATTTACATAGTCATTATTTAATACATACAATGGAGTGCTCTAGCAATGTGCCAAATACTGCGTGGAATGTTTTCCCAGAAAATATATTTAAAGAAAAATTGTGTTCATGGAGTTTATTGGGGAAGACTGGGAGAGTTTAATTATCATACTCTGTGAATGTACAGGAATTAAAGCAGAGCAGAGGGGCAACTCATGTTATTGCCTGTCACAAATATGTCACAGGGTCCCACAATTGAGCTTCAAGGTCTTGGTGAATTACTACTGTCAGAAAGGTAACTTCATCTTTCATTCTATTCTCTTGGCATGAGGATGCAAAGTGACCAGTTGCAGAGATAAGTTTAGTAGAATACTTGGTGAATTCCCTGTTGGACATGCTTCTCCTCTAAGGATCAACAATTCTTAATCTAGGTAACTCAGAGTTACAGTAAAGTCTATACAGTGTCCCAACTGGGTCATTGAGAGTGATGAAATGGAGACATTCCTAATTCCAACCTATGGTTGCAAGGCTCATGTATTCGACCCACACAAAAGAGTATCTATCAGTTTAGCATTTATCTCTTCCTCAATGTTGCTGTTCCATCAATATATGATGCCATCCTTAGGCTGAAGTAAGGTTATATATCTGTATATTCATTCTATTTATCTATCAAGCAGGTGGTTTCTGAATGGTGGAGTTTATAATGAAATTAGAGGAAGTCTTGGTCATGTGCTTACTATAACATCTCTGCTTTCTATAAAGTGGATGTTAGTCTGTTCTGATGTTGGGTGAGATATTAATGTCATTAGTTCACAAATTCCATATTCTTCAGCTCTTGACCAGGCTGACTATGTAAGGAGAGAAGGCAAAATGTATGTAAAAGTGGGTCCTTCTCCTCCAGATGAACATTTGCCTCTTCTAGAGATAAAATGGCTCAATATAATGAACCAATGAACTAAGTAATAAATATCCTCCAGAGACAGAGAAAAATTAGTAACTCACTGTATATTTCTTTGAATCATAGTTAGATTTTCAGTTATAGAAGCATTGGTACTGGTGAATTTACTAGCTGGTCCTTTGAGTGATGTGTAATGATGCCATGTAACTACTCTATCAATGCAATCATTTGATACCCAGGGCCCTTTTCATGTCAGTTAATATGTAATTGTTTCTACTTAGCTGGTCAATATTCTCCTTGGTGTTTGTTAAGATGAAGCTTAACTCTCATACTTTATGGCCAGATTCATGTGTTCATTTTAGATATCCATACTCTGAAATTTTTGACTGTAGTAGTATACTATTTAATCTGTTAACAATCAATTAATCCACTAGTCATTGTGTATAAAATGATGTATTAATTTTTCAAGCCAGTTTTCTTTCATACCATATGTTTAATTCAGGTAAATGATGTGATATACTTCCTGAATCTCTACCTGCTGAGATTTTCTTTAATAACCATCTTTGGACTGCACTGGAAAAGCCATCTGCTATTGGCCTCTTTTGATGCAACATCTGAATTTTTAATTTCTGTTGTCAGTCATAAGGAAATTCCCTTTTTGCCCTGTATGAACTGAGGTAATTGTACTGGGACATATAACACAAATATCTTCTGTATAATGTGTTTGCAATCTTGGCTGTGATCATGCCTGCTTGTAACATGAAGCATACACCATCATACTTTACTGTCAAATACTTGTGTGTGTGTGTGTGTGTGTGTGTGTGTGTGTGTGCATGTGCATGGTGGGTCATTGTCTCATTGTGTTTTCCATGCTGGTCTCAAACAGGAGATAATCCCACTTTACCTTCTGAGTCTCATGATTCATGAAAACATGCCCCCAATATATTGTAATTCCATCTTGAATGGCTTCTACTAAGTTTGGCTGATCTTGGAACGTGGTGGTTTGAAAGAACCTGTAGTCAGTGTTCTATTGCCATGAGATCTTGTATCTAAAAACATATAAAACATACTAAAACTCATTTCATCATGTTTTCCTGATTAAAAAAATACAAGCTGTTTCATTGTTTTTGTATACCAGTTAATTTCACACTGAGACTTGAAAAGATTGGCTTAGAGATTTCCTTTTCCATAATAATTAAAATTAAAACTAAATATTTCACTATTTCTTGGTACTATATAGGTCTGATGGTGGTGTATTCCTTGTACAAGTCATGGCAAACATTCATATCTGACATGAATCAAAATCAATTGCTAACTCTGCTCAATATTAGGACACATATGCACAGACCATTGAGTTTGCCATACATTATAATGCACATCTCTCATATTTAATCATGTAAATTAAGTTTAAATAATCAGCTTCTATTTATGGGTGCCGTGTTTCTCTGCTACTGTCACCTTGATACTAATTTATACTTGTTGTAGACTTTTGTAGCTGTAGATTTTACCTTTTAAAATAAACTGTTTTCAGACATTTTTTTCACATGTGCTCCAAGAGGCCTCTCTTGTTCTTTTCATCTTCATCACTGACAGAGTAGATTGTTAAGAAACGATTTTCAGTTCTCCATTTCAGTATTAAGTCAATATAGAGCAAACAGCAACATTCTTATTCATAAAGAATATTTGAAGATAGGAATGAATTAGGCATAAATTTTAATAGAATTGCATAAAGCTTTGCAAGACATTCTGACCATAAAGACCCAAAAAGAAACAGATAATTGAAAAGTTCTTCAAATAAATTTGGTATACAATATTCAGTATTTGAATAGAAACTATACTACTTAACTTTTGGCAAATTAAATAAAATACCTACTGATATCATAAATGGGTTAAATCTAATCAAGTTCATGGACAACGGGGTCCTATGGGAATCCCCCCAAAAAACCCAGTTCCCCCAAATCTGAGAGTTAAGGCCCTATTGTTGAAGACAACACTCACGCGGCTCATTGAACATGGAGAAATTGAGCTAGTGTTTACCTAGACTTCACTGCTATAGACTAGCGTGTGTGGTACTAGAAGGTACATACACTGCAAGCTAACAAAGGAGAAAGGGAAATACCAACCCAGCAATAAGCACCTTGATCTACAATGGTAACCTACCTACAAGAGACTCCGGTGCAATAATGGCACAAAAACCTATGAGATTATGGGGGCCAATTACATTCAAACTACCACATTCCACTCGCTAACCCCCATAAGTTTGTAAAAATATCATAACGCAAAATGCATTCAGTCCAACTTCAAAAGTCTGCATAGACTATCACAGGATCAACCACATTTTAAAGTCCAAAGTTCAAAGTCTCTTCTGAGATTCATGCAATCTCTTAACTGTATTCACAGGTAAAAATCAAAGATCACATATTTCAATGTATAATGCACAGGATATACATTACCATTCAAAAACGTAGGGAAGGGAGCATAGAGAGGAAATACTGGGCCAAAACAAGACCAAAAAAAAGGGTGGGCAAACTCCAAACTCTGTATCCTCATGTTTGATGCCAAAATGCTCTTCAGATATTGAATTCTATTCAGCTTTCCTGACTACAACATATTTCCTTCTCTTGGGCAGGTACCACTCCCTGTTATCAGCTATCCTATGACTCTGGCATATCGAACATCTTGGGTTCTGGAAGGCAATCGGGGTTTCAACTTCACAGCTTCATGTAATGGTCTCTCTGCTAGGCCTTCATTCAGGGATACCCTGACACATGCCTGAACTCAGTGGCTTTATTCCATAACTCCTTTCTTCTAGCCTTAACTCTAAATCCAGAACGATGTGGCTGACGTTGTCAAGTTCTGACACTCAAACTCAGAGATCTACCAGACTCTGCCTTCTTAGTGCTGGGATTAAAGGTGTCCTCCACCACACCTGACTCTAAGCTTTCCTGTAGTTCCTTTTCACAAGTTGGAAACTTACCTGGGTGTACTAGAGGCTTTTCTCTGCCCTGTCCCATTTCACAGCCATTTCAAAATAATCACTCAGAGGCTTATATTAATTAAAAATGTTTGGCTGGTATCTCAGGCTTGTTACTAACTAACTTTTACACTTAAATTAACCCGTAATTCTTAGCTATGTTTAACCATGTGGTTCATGCCTTGTTATATCATTTTTTACACATCTTGCTTCCTTAGTGGCTGGCTGGTGTCTGCCCTGACTCTGCCCTTTTTCTTCCCAGAATTCTCTTATTTTGGCTCCCATGCTCTCTTCCTGCCAAGCTTCCAGCAAATAAGCTTCAATATTAACAATGAGCATAATCTACAGCATTTCCTCTTTTTTGTCTAATTTAAAAGGAAGGCTTTAACTTTAACATAGTAAAATTATATACAACAAAAACAGTTATTAAGAATTACAGTTACAATATTCAATCTGTTTGTATTTGGCAAAATTAGAGAAAATACTCTATCATCTATCTTATCTTTGTGAGTCTAAGGTTTCATATCTAATTTACCTTTTAGCATAACTAAGGAAAAATATAACTATAACTATCTAGTCTTCAACTCCATCAAAGACCCCAGAAGGATATAATATTACCCGAAAAAAAACAGGAAGTGCATTGCATGCTTCTTCCAAAACTCTAGTAATGACAGAGACAGCTGGCTGCCTAGACAGTCACCCAAAATTCCTCTGCAACATTAAGGCATTCATCTTTAGCCTACAGGCCTAGAGTATCTGGCAGACTTTTCAGTGAAGCAGGAAATTTAAAGGACTTTCCTTCCTTGTATTGGTTAAGTTCATCAGTTGCTTTCCTCTGTGTCCCATTGAGTGTCTGGCAGTTTCTTCTGTAAAGCAGAAACCCTGAAGGACCATCCTACCTTCTGTTTGCAAAGTTCACCAGTCACTTTCCTATGGGTCCTGCATGTCCAGGTTGTACAACATACTGTCAAGCAGTCCAGGCAATAGCAGTTTCCTGCCCAAATGGTTATCTTTGCCACATTGAAAGCAAACTTTATAATGAGTTTCTTTGATGCCCATCATACTCTTTGAAGTAACTGGTGCTGCCAGGAGCAGATATGTCTCACTGTTGAGAAAAGTTTAAGTTCTTAAAACATTTTAAATGCCATTTTCTGTATGTCTTTGAAGTGTTTGAAGATTACCTATCTAATTGAAATATATCTTTCTGTACCTAGAAAACATAACTAATATGGCTATAAGTTTGACTAATATAGATCACTATTAATCTGTATTTTAATTATACATTACATTTTTAAATGAGCTGCATAAACATAATATCTTAAACAAGAGTAGAAATATACATATAGTATAACAAAATTGACTTTAAATTTGTATCAATAAACTAAAATACATACCAATGTAAAATATTTTGAGATTAACAATTGTAGTTTGGATTAAAGTAGATTTAATAATCTACCCTTTTTTAAATTGTAATAATATATTCTTTTCCCTAAAGTTTCTATATCATATCCCCCTTTCTTCTTTTTTTTCTAAATGAGAAAAAATATTTTAATACAATACCTACACATGGTAATGGACTCATAATAAACTCTTTTGTTTTTAAGAAAGAGATTGACTATGACCATTAACAATTTATAACCAACTCCCTTTAAATGAAAACAAACATCAATGAACACTATTTCAGGAATTTGGATGTAGTTCTCCAGACTACTTCCTGAGGACTTGGGGCGCTGGTAACCTTATGAGGACACTGAGAAAATTTAGAATTATGGTCAAGTCCTGACTGGAGTATTTTGTTTGGCTGGTCCATATCAGCCAGCATCCTTGAAGCTGTTTTAGATGCAGAACTCAGAGGAAACTATAGCAGAGGTATATATAGAAACATTGAATCATCTGGGCCATCCATTTTTATTGGTGCCTGGTCCCCTTGTTCTGAAAATATATAAAATTTTAAAGGTAACATGTATTATCTGTATTAATATAAATGTAAACTGTGTATTGTACACAGGCCAGCCAAAGATATTTTTTTTGTTTTTTGTCTGAGAAGATAAAATATACATCATGTGTCTTGTAGTTACTTTAGGTTTATTTTCTCATGTATGTAGTTAAGATTTCAGAGGGTCTTCTTTAATCAAACCTGATTTTCCTTAATCCAGAATGAATGCATAGTCTCTTATTTTCTCAGAAACAAAAACATAACCTCTCCTCAAAAGTGGCACAACTTTTGACTTAAATTTTGGAGTCAAAATACTTTTAAAATATATAGGTTGGTTTAATCCAGCAGCTTTTATAATGAAATGTCTCATAACAATTAACAATTTTAAAGACAACACAATAATATACATAATCCAGACTGCGTATTTTCCACCCTCAAGTGACTCATTTCCTTTATATTACTTTAATCCTCTTTCTAATGACTATTTTATTATTTTAAACCTATTTTTTTAATTTAAGGCTGTATATATTATATATTATTTCCCTTTTCTTTCTCAAGCCTATGTATATCTTTTTTTTTTTTTGGTTTTTTTGAGACAGGGTTTCTCTGTGTAGCTTTGCGCCTTTCCTGGAACTCACTTGGTAGCCCAGGCTAGCCTCGAACTCAAAGTTCCGCCTGGCTCTGCCTCCCGAGTGCTGGGATTAAAGGCGTGCGCCACCACCGCCCGGCTATGTATCTCTTTTGAACACACTGTTCAAAATGTTCAAAACACACCCATTTAGAGGCCTTTCTGTGTGAATCTGTTTTTACTGTGATTTTTTTAACCCTTTTTGTGTGTATGAGCAAAAGCTAAATCAGCCTCACTGTACTGCCTGGCTGTACCATAGGGAAATCTTCCATGCTTTGGTTCAAGCATGCATACAACAGCCAGGAAAAGAGACATGAACTATGAAGCTGCTCTTGGCTCCATTTTTATGTATCTAGAACCCTTTCTTTTAAGCTTCTTCATGCTTTATTTGGATGTACATGCATCACATTGTAGTAGCATATATAAAAGGTCTTTCTCTGTGCCACCCCATCTCACAGCCATTTCCAAACAATCACTCCGAGGCTTATATTAATTATAAATGTTTGTTCAGTAGCTTAGGCTTATCATTAACTAGCTCTTACACTTAAATTAATCCATAATTCTTATCTGTGTTTAGCCACATGGTTCAAGGCTTTGTATTTCATTTTTTACAAGTCTTGCTTCCTCAGCAGCTAGCTGGCATCTGCCATGACTCTTCCCTTCCTCTTCCCAGAATTCTCCCAGTCTAGCTCTCATGCTCATCTCTTCCTGCCAAGCTACTGGCCAATCAGCTTTATTATCAACAATGAGCATAAGCCAAAGCAGCTTAGTGGAGTCTTACCTTGAGGTCGCCACTCTCTATATTCTATTTCTTATTCTGTTTATTACCTCGAACATAGAGATTAGCTCCAT
The DNA here is from genome assembly GCA_902168325.1 of Peromyscus nudipes. Classification (NCBI taxonomy): domain Eukaryota; kingdom Metazoa; phylum Chordata; class Mammalia; order Rodentia; family Cricetidae; genus Peromyscus; species Peromyscus nudipes. Next base: position 32,154 of record CABHPH010159041.1, on the reverse strand, counting down.
TTCACTTCTCGTTGCTCTCTTTCTCCTTAAAACTGACATCCTGCTCAGCCTGCTTCTTTTCATTATAAATGTTTATAAACATGAACAACAGTAACCACATGGCAGAGTCTATACAAAACTGTTTTGAGATTTCTTCTGCCAATGGAATAAATCCAAAACTCTTCACATTAGCCTCAGGTAGACTCTTTGGACAAGGGCAAAAGGCAGCCACTTTCTTCACCAAAGTATCACAAGAATGATTTCTAGATAACTTACTAAAATTCTCATAAATCAATTGAGTGAGTCCCTGATAGTTCCAATAACTCTTAGCACCTCTGTCTTCCATGCTCCTATTAGTAAGGCCCATTAAGCACTGCTTAAAATATTCCATTGCATTTATAAACCAAAGCACCAAAGTTTAAATTCCTCCAAACAAAATCATGACCTCGCCTATCACAATACTCCAGTCCTGGTACCACCTTTTTTTTTTTTTTTTTTTGAAACACCATGACCACAGTAACTCTTATAAAGAAAACATTTAAATGGGGTGGCTCACTTAAAATTCCATTATCATCATGATGGGGAGCATGCCAGCATACAGGCAGACATGGTGCTGGAGTAGCTGAGAGTCCTACATCTTACAGGCAACAGGAAGTCGACCAAGACCCTGGAAGGTATACTGAGCATAGGAAACCTCAGAGTCGGCCCCACAGTGATGTACTTCCTCCACCAAGGCCATATCCACTCCAATGAAGTCACACCTCCTAATAGTGCCTCTCCTTATGAGATTTTGGGGGCCCATTACATTCACACTACCACAGTCACTTAAGGACTTCTTTTTAAATTATTTTTCATCAATTCTTTTGGGAATTTTGTGCAATGCATTTAAATATTCACCTCTTCTTTCAACTCTTTCCAGGACCACCCTTCCTCCCTCTCTCAGTGCCACTGAACTTTGTGCTCCCTTACCCACTTTTCAATTGTGTTGGCTTTATATTCTTGAATGTGTGACTTTCCAGTGGAGGAAAGTTGACTTACCAGGACCTACACTCTTAAAGAAAACTGTCTTGATATTTTCTGATCTAGCCTCCAGTTCTATAACACCATTGATTGACAGAGTTGATTAAGATGATTTGGCTGGCTAACCAGGTGTCCTCTTCCTCCCTTAACTCTTCATGTATATCCCCCCAAAGCTGCACACTTGAACAAATAGGATGACCTTTCTTAAATAGAGGACTGTCTTCAGTGAAGGGTGTATAGATAGTTGTGATCTTCTGCTGGAACCTCCAAACAAGCTCTTAAGTTTTGGAAATTACAAGTAAAACTGCTATATAGACACCATTATAGGAGTTTTATGTGAATTAAGTTTTAGCTCCTTTTGATGCATATCAAGGAGCACAGTTACTTTAGGACGTATGCTAGTATATTAAAATAAATACTACATTGGCAATGAATGAAAGTTATTGATACCCAAACCTACCAGAATTTGCTATCTATCATCAATGCTCTGGATTTTGGTTGTACTAGTACATATGCAGTGCTGTAATCTTATGATTGTTTTAATTTTTATATTTTTCAATAATATGTAGTTAAATATCTTTCTATAGGTTTTATGCCATCTGTGTATCTTCTTTGGTGAAGCATCCATTCTAATCAGATTATTTGCCTATTACAAATTTTTGAAATTATTTTTTATATTTTAGATGTTGGTATTTTCTTAAATATCTCTTTTCCAAGAATCTATTCTAATCTGTGACCATCTTTTCTATGTTTTTCATGGTGTCTTTAAATTTTCTAGTTTAAAGAAGTTCAACTTATTAACTCTTTCTCTTATGAGCTACAAATGTGTCATCTATTTCAAAATGATTACCCTAATCCATTTCACTTAGCTTTTCTCTTGTTACCTTATACAAGTTTATATTTTACTATCTAATCCTTTTTATTTAATTTTTGTTAAGGCCATTGGGCTTGTTTCTACACTTCTCTTTTGTTTTGTTGTTCTGCACATGCACGCTCAGTTGCTCTGAAAGCATTTGTTGAAGACTTTTTTCCATTGTTCTGCTTTTACTCCTTTTTTAATGATCACTTGACTACATTTATTTGACTCTATTTCTGGAATATCTGTATGCTTACATTGAGCTATAAGTATATGTTTGCATCAGTGAAATCATACTTCTACAGTAGTGATTAAGTACATATAAATTAGTCCATGTTCATATAGGATGATTCAACATTGTCCAAATGCCTAGGCTTCTATATTCATTCAAAATCTTATATTGTAATTATCACCAAACTTATTATAGATATTATATGGACAGGCAAAGACCAAGGCATAGCTAACTTAATACTCAATGAGAAGGAAAATATTTGTAGACTGACTCTTTTTAACTTCAACACTTACACTATTTCACTCAGTAATTCTTCAATGGTTTTCCCCACTTCTATTCAGCCTTAAAACCATTCTTCAAAAGAATTACTGAGTATGGCATGCTCCTCCATGCATCAAATCCACTTAGTTATACAAACAGTTGTGTGATTGCTCCATGTTACCAATTTTGGAGAGAACTAGAAGTTTTTTCTGACATTGTATAGTCTTTTTCTCGAATCTTACTACATTATACTAAGATCACTTTAAGTGTTATTTATAAGTACATTAGAAAATCCTTTAAGGGCTCTCAAAATAAAATGGGATGATAGTAAGAGAGTTATTGTATTGTTTGAAACATCAGGTGTACATCAGAATAAGAGACTGGCCTAAAAAAATTTAATGCAGCTGGGTAGAAGATCAGGATCAGAATTTATAGAAATAAAAAATCCAGGATATAATGAAATGGGCTATTTTGTGTAATCAACAGAAATAATTATCTATCTATCTATCTACTTAAAAGAAAAGGAAAGAAGGAGATAAATTGAAAACTACATGAAAACCAATAGAAATGCAATGACCTCCCACCTCCTTCACATTCAATTCTTTTAACACAGTTCTCTTAAACAGAGTTAAGGTATTTTTTATTCATGTATATAATATGAATGATTTATCAGAAACAGTATTTTCCAGGAAAAGCCCAAGGCCAAGATGAGGCAAGAGGTGGTGGAGTAAGCACAGCTGAATATATTTGTATTATATTATGGAGTTCCTCTTGAGTGGTGGAATTCCCTGAATTTTTTTTTGATGTGGATAATTTAGGGGTCTGAGGATGGCACATGCAAAGGATGGAAGGAAGAAGGTAGCAAGGGAACTAATTCCTCTCATGAAGCCTTGATAGGTATCCTACAGGTCCTCCTACTAGTATCATTTTATTGGAGATTTCCCTTCAATATGTTCACACAATAGCCAATGACAGCTTCAGCAAATATTTAGATATTAACCACCACTATTTTTACTAAATGAAATAAATTTTTTACACTCATTTAATTTAATAAATTAAATTACACTCATGATATTCATTAATTACACTCATGATATTAATCATATTTGTGGTATTCATAGATTACATTCACAGTATTCATTCAATAATATATATATATATATTTAATTTTAAATGCCAAATGTCATTTATTGAAGGGGGAGGAGGTCTTAAATACAGGCTTACAGCACAATGGGAGGACCCCGGAGGGCAGAAGTTCACTACTGATGTTTTACAATCTTGCTTCTAATCTGTTAATGCCCAATATTCAGGATACACAGACAAGGAACTTCTCTTAAGCATTCAGGAGGGTGGAACCTGGCAGGGAATTAGCATAGGGAGGATATCAAGGTCAAGGTGCACAAGCAAGGCAGCAGTTACCCAAAACGGGGTCCAGGGCCCTACAGGTCCCCCTTTATTAAAAAATGAGCTTCTGACTTGGGTTGCGTGGGACGTCAGCAGGTCACCTTACCCATCATGGAGAGGCCTGCCTAGGCCACACAGGTGCTCTATCTTAGGTTGGTGAGTGCCCCCCAGGCATTACCCATCTCTGAATACTCATTTTCATACAGGCTCAATCGTGTGTGAGCTGCAGGGTTAATTGCTGCCAAAGATCTCAAACTGGCACTGGGCTTGCAATCTATGTGTTCGATACAGAAAAGACCAACAGAGGTCCTATCTCACCCATAGCCAGTAGGCTAAAGGCAACTGAGCCATTCCCTTCCTTAATGGGCCATACTGTACATTGGAGTCCTTGTAAGATAGTATCCCAAAAGCAACTGGAACTTGAGTTTATAAAGTTATAATTTTCAAAGCCAATCGAGATGTATATGACTACTGAGTTAAATTAATTATGCCCTATAGAATGAAAGATTAACTAACTGTGGTAGCTACTTTTGTTGCCAGGGTCTCCACTGTGCTAGCTGTAGTAAGCAATTATGAAATGGTAATCCCAGAAACAGTAGCAGCGGTAGTCGCCATTGCTATAACAGCAACAGCGGCAACAGCAATGTCAAATTCTCTTCTGGATTGTGTGGACATCCACTGGCATGGATACAACTCCAGTAACACGAACTGCCAAGGTCTGTTTTGTTCCCTGAATTTTTACTTGTGTGGTTAGTGAATAATTTGAAAGGAGAATGTATTGGAAGAGCCAAAATATGTTCATAGCTAAAAGAAATTTTTATTTGTGCCAAAAGATATTGGTAATTTTTATAATAGATTATAAAATTATGATATAATTTAAAGTAAATAGTGCATTTGGGGAAAGGTAATGACTATTATTATATCTTGCTGACATATACAAGAAGAAATTTTATTAAAGATGGCTTGTGCTTAAAAACTAAACCATCCATTATTTCTAATCAGCAAATACAAGTCACAAAAAGTAATTTCCAATTATGATCATGGAACATATATTCTTCAACAATAATTTGATTGCACCAAATACATGCCAAATGCCCTAAAGAAATTATGAATTAATTCAGTAAAGATTGACTATATTTGAGGGTAGATGACTAGAGTTAATATCCCAGGAGACATATCTCTAGGTGTCTCCAAAAGTATTTTCAGAGAAGTTTAACAGAGGAGATTCACCCAGGAGAAAATTCTGAGTGAGTGTCACCATACCTTGTGCTGGGGTCAATGACTGAATGAAAATGAGAAAGCTGACAGAGCTCTTTGCACTCTGCTTCATCACATAATGTATACAGTTGCCTCATGTCCTGCTTCCCTGCCTTCTCCATGATGGATTTGTTCTTCTCAAACTGTGAGCCCAAACCAATCCTTTCTTCCTTAAATTATTCGCAGATATTCTCTCAAAGCAGTGGTAAAACTAAGTAGTAACCAAGCAGTCTGTGATTTCCTCAGTATTGATGTCTCAATGTTGATAGCATTTCTAGGATCTTTGTCTCCTGTGTTTCGTGTGCAGTTTAGGTGGAATCAGATGTATTCAAAGGAAACATGATCTGCCTAAAAGGCAGATACGTAAGGCAAACTGTGGGAATGCTGAAAAGTAAAGTTTCTGGTTCTTTTGCATTCAAGTTAAAGATTGGGAATTTTAAAGTTTGTACATATCTAGATTTCACATTTATTTTGCAAATATGATTTTTAACACTATATCTTCCTCTTGTGAAGAAAATCATAGATAATTTCTGTATTATAATTTGAATTCCAAGTTATACTTTTTCTATAGGAGGCTACACTTTTATATAAAATGGAGATGTTCTTATAGTATAAAACTACAGGTTCTTACGTTTGCATATGACATTCACTTGTGAATTAGCCTACTTGGGTGAGTTGAATAATCACAAGTAATTTACAACATATCAAGACATTTTCATGATCCTAACAAAACCATATTGTTAGCTTTTGCCATGTTGACTCTATTATCCATTAATGTAACATGTAATGAGTTTTGAATTTAGCTCTAAACCTAACTCGATCATCATGTCATTTTTGTCATTTTTAATGAAGTGACACATTTAATTTATTTTTAAATTTTAACTGTTTAATTTTTAAATAAGTTGCTGAAAACAGATAGTTATAATAAAAAATAGTGAACCAATTTAGTTCTAATGCTTTTGTACTCTTTGGCATTTAACAAATAAAAACTCTGATTATGCCTCTGACAGAGTGTCCCTTGCATCATTAATAGAAATATAATAGCTCTATGTGGGCTGCATGGGGAATGTGTGAAAATAATAAAGAATATTAAATGAAGTTTAGAATTTAGGTAGTACTTAAAAACAAATATTCTCATGAAAGATGTCAACAATCTAGGTAGTATAAATATGGTTACCAAGCACTTCCTCTGGGTCAGAAAAATAACTGCATAGTAAAGATTCTAATTATGTTTTTAAAAGGAAATATGGAGTAGCAGTCTAGCCATCCTTTGTTTTCATCTAGTATCCACTGATGAGTGAGTACATACCATGTTTGTCATTCTGAGTCTAGGTCACCTCACTCAGGATAATTTTTTTCTAGAACCATCCATTTGCCTGCAAACCTCATGATGTAATTGTTTTTCTCTGCTGAGTAGTACTACATTGTGTATATGTACCACATTTTATTTATCCATTCTTCAGTTGAAGGGCATCTAGGTTGTTTCCAGGTTCTGGCTATTTTAAATAATGCTGCTATGAACATAGCTGAGCAAGTGCCCTTGTGGTATGATTGAGCATTCCTTGGGAATATGCCCAAGAGTGGTATAGCTGGATCTTGAGGCAGATTGATTCCCAATTTCCTAAGAAAGTGCCATATTGATTTCTGAAGTGGCTGTACAAGCTTGCATTCCCACCAACAGTGGAGGAGAGTTCCCCTAGCTCCACATCCTCTCCAACATAAGCTGTCTTCTGTGATTTGATCTTAGCCATTCTACAGGTGTAAGGTAGTATCTCAGAGTTGTTTTGATTTGCATTTCCTTGATGATTAGGATGTCTACTCACAACTCCAGGGAGGCTACCTAGTAAAGAGGACCCTAAGGAAGATCACTAATAAGTGAGACAGTTGATTAGTTTGAACTGTTTGGGAGGCCCCCAGGCAGTAGGACTGGGACCTGTCCTCAGTGCATGAGCTGGCTGTTTGGAGCCTGAGGCCTATGCTGGGACACTTTGCTCAGCCTGGGTGAAGGGAGGAGGGGACTGGACCTGCCTGGACTGAATCTACCAGGCTGAGCTGAATCCCCAGGGGAATCCTTGCCCTGGAGGAGAAGGGAATAGGGGGTGGGTTGGGGGGGCGGGAGGAGGGAGCACAGGGGAATCTGTGGCTGATATGTAAAATTAAATTAAATTATAAAATAAAAAAATAAACAATCTTAACAAAAAGGAAATATGGAAACAGAATCTCCCCTGAAAGAAAAAACGTACAGTGCATCATCAATGCAAAAGGATCTCCTAGAGAACAAACCAGCTATTTACTATTTCAGCATGCAAAGATGAATGTGTAACTTTTAAAAGAACACAAAACAAGCAAATAATAGCATTGCCCTTGGGCAGACAAGATGGCTCAGGTAAAGGTGCTCAGGGCGATGTCTGACAACCTGAGTGCGGTCCTCAGATTCTACATGGTAGAGGAGAGGACAGATTCCCCACAAGATGAACTTTGACCTCCACATGCATACTGTGATGGGATTATGTGTGTAATTTTAAACATTTTTATTTTCCAATACATGCATCTAATTATACATTTTCTTGTATGAATTGTTAATGATGTAAGATTTGATGCTTAATGTTTTTATTATCAATTAAATAGCAATCAATTGATTAATTAATCAATGAATTAATTATCAATCAATAAAATATGTTCTAATTTCATTACTCTTGTCATTGACATATTAAAAGTATATTTGATAATTTCCCAGTAAATTTAACAACCATATTTCTCTGTACATTCTTATGCTCTTCCCTCTACGTGCTATCTTAATTCCTTCATCTAGTTCTGCCCCATCTGGGTTCTCATCCATAGAGTTCTTTCCCATCTTAGCTCCTCTCCCATCTTAGTTCCTCTCTTTATTCTTCTAAACTCTCTCTTTCTCTCTCTCTCTCTCTCTCTCTCTCTCTCTCTCTCTCTCTCTCTCTTGTTCTTCCCCATCTAGTTCTTTCCCATCTCCTTTCTTCTCATCTAGTTCTTCCTCATCTTGTTCTTCCCCATCTTCCATGTCCTTCTTCTAATACTCCTTCTCTTCCTTCTGCCTCTATCCCCATTCCAGTTTAAATACACATACAATACTCAGTTCTCTGGCTCCCTGCTTTCTGGTTGGTCAGGACAAATCTGCTTGGTCATCACAGCTAGATGTTCCTGGTAAGTGAAAGTCCTTTAGTTCTGGTTTGTTAAAGGGAGATCTAGAATTAGAGATAACACTTGAAGAGAGGAGGGTTAAGCTTAATTAGCACATCTGCCAGGCCTTCCCTAACAGATAGTCTGGATGCTTAACTGTCTGTAGTCCGTTCTTAGAGAGTCTGGGAAGTATCTCAGATAAGATATTTTTGCCCAGAGAAGGTCCTGGCCAGATACTGGTAATGATGATAATTGTGGTGGTATTGTGTTCCCCAAAATATTGTGCACCCTAATAAACTTATCTGGGGTCATAGAACAGAACAGCCACTAGATACAGAGGCTAGAAAATGGTGGCACTTACACCTTTAATCCTAGCATTCCAGAGGCAGAAATCCCTCTGGATCTCTGTGAGTTCAAGGTCATGGTGACACATGCCTTTAATCCCAAGAAGTGAGCCTTTAATCCCAGGGAGTGAGCCTTTAATCCCAAGAAGTGAGCCTTTAATCCCAGGGAGTGATGGCAGAAAGCAGAAAGGTATATAAGGTGTGAAGACCAGAAACTAGAAGCATTTGGCTGGTTAAGCTTTCAGGCTTTGAGCAATACAATTCAGCTGAGAGGCATCCAGTCTGAGGAAACAGGATCACCTGAGGAATTGGTAAGGTGAGGTAGCTATGGCTTATTCTGCTTCTCTGATCTTCCAACATTCACCCCAATACCTGGCTCTGGTTTGATTTTATTAATAAGAACTTTTAAGATTCATGCTACAGATAATTACAGAAAGGCCTGAAATTAAGGGTCTGGCTGTGTGTCTGCTTTAAGCACAGTTAGGAGATGTATATCCAAATACTTTAATTGTATAGGGGAATTTGTGCCCAATGAATGATCACACACACTGTTCCAGGAATACAAAAGCTACAATAGCACAAAAGAAATTCATAGCAGGAAACGGCTAGTATTCAAAAGCCAGTATCACCAAGACTCCATAAGCCTTGGCTTTATCCTCTAGAAAGCCCTTGGCTTCTTCCAAGTATATCTTTGTCATAGTCAGCTGAATTCCTACTTCATATTTCTACAGACTGTAGCAGGCAGGAAGATGAGGAATGCGTTCAATGTCATCTTCAGTTGCCTAGGCAAGCCTGAGACACATGAAATTCTGTCTCATAAACAAAAATCAAAAGAAAAAAACAAAAAGCATACTAAAATAAATTATGAGTCTACACAACGTGAGTACAACACAGTCTTTAATAGTCTGTTCATATGTGTTGTTTTGAATGCTAAACTCTGTGGTTTGCATCTTTGTGCTTTTAATTGTCATTGCCAGTCTCCAAAGTGAAGTTTGAGAATGAATTTGACACTCTGAAGAGGCCACTAAGAAGCAACAATTTCTCCTCTTTTTCCACCAACTTGGAAACACAGCAAAGTAGATACTACAGATAAAGTGAGAAGTACTCCATGTTGCATGGCCCTCAACCTCAATGCATAGGACTTGGGAACATCTTTTGAACAAAGTTCTCTTGTTTAACCTATTACCTTTGAGAGAAAGTTTGTTTTGAACTCTTGACACAGCTCATCCACATTATAAGGTCATACAAACAAAAATTCACAGGCTGACAAATACATGTGGGAAGAAAGAGTTTTTATGTCTTCCTTCTGGATACATAACTCAGAACTGGCTTGGTACATCTATCATTAGGAGACTTACCATATGACAAATAAAGTAAGTAATTATTTTCTTGATTGACAAATGGTACTATACTGTCATGAACAGGACCTGCACTGTAAGTTTATACACAGTACAGCATAATGACTATGTCCATCACCTTGAAATAGAACTATCTGCAATCCCCAACTCCACTGGTTATTTTCTGACTACTGAATACTCCAGACTTTGTTTCCGTTGTTAAAATGTGGATATTATTTACTCTATGATTTTAAGGGTTATTGACCTAAGTGATGCAGTTAGTAAATAGTAACCATTATTTTAAAGATCTGTGCTGGTAATAGGCATAGATCTTGGGGACAGCATTGAATAAGTATGTAATTGATGTTAGGAGTCATAGTTACCTTACAAAATCCACATAACTTGGTAGTGGAATGATTATGTACTTTACAAATAAAAAATTCATCTCTTCAAATTTTCTAGTTTCCTAACATAGTATTGAAGGTTTTTACATTTCAAAATGTAAAGCTTTAACAAAATTAACTTTAAATAACAGTTCAGTGACATAGTAAAAGTCAGTAATAATGCTGTAATAATGCTATAGTTTTCCTATGTTACTTTTGCATACCACAGATGACATAAATTTTATATTATTAAAGATTTCCATTAAAGTGTATACTTCTTGCATATTATTCAATTTACACAATGCCAAGGAACATATTATATTTAGAACTGGGTAGAAAGTATGACTTCACACAGCTGAACTTCACACCTTGTATGTAGAATTCATTTCAAATAACATAATACAAAAAATTCTCCCATGGTATTTTCTGTTATTGCTCTAATGTATAACAGACATATCTTTGGATGGTAAAGAAGGCCTGCTTACACACTCTGATAGTATTCATTTCCATAATTTGTTCCCTACTAAGACCCAGATGTTCCCTTATCATGCTGTATAGTTTTGGTGGTCAAATATGAAAGTTTAAATTAAAATAGATAAATGAAAAGAGTCATCCTTTATGAAGAAACACCCTGAGGGAGATCTCAAATTTTATATCATGGACCATTTACTTTATATTAAAACAAAATATTCCAACTAAACAATACATTTTCACTATATTTGAATGCAATTTTATCACAAATTTTAATCCCATTTAACATTCTGTTCCTAAGATGAGTAAATAAATTGAATTTCTTTATTATATTTTAATATATCATTCCTTGGCCTTATACAATGGTACTTAACACATATATTAGATAAACCATATCTAAAAGTTTGTTTTAATTTATTATAAATAGATAATCATTTTGTTGTGGAATCACATTGACATTCTTTTTCTAAAGTTCTCTGAAAATTGTATCTGATTGATATATGGCTTGCTTTCTTGATTCTAATGGTAAAACATTTAATAAAGATAGATTGTCTGAGTAATATCATCATGAGCCTTATCATGAGAGAAATTGTTTTAGTTTATTTTCACACACATATACTCTAGCATAAGTTCACAATAAATGTTGGTTTGTAGGTAGGTCTTAAGTAAGAGCTGTATCTTTTTTTCATAATATTTTTATTGATTATTTGGAAGTTTCACATAATGCACCCTATTCACACTGTATTCTCTTCAATGGCTTCCTGTCATCTGTTTCTTTTTGGGGGGAGGGAAGGATTGCTGGTGGGGGGTAGGGATTGTTACAGAAGCTTTGTATGTCTCACATTGTCAACTGTGAGTCATCAATACCACTGCAAAAGAAACTTTCTTGCCCTGTGCACTCTTAGGCAGCATGGACCACAGACATCCACATGGCCTCTGATGACAGCATGGACCACAGTTCTCAGCATGGTCTCAGGTGGCAGTACAGATCACTGAAATCAACATGGCTCTTGGCCACAGCATGGACCATGGACATCATCCTGGGCATTGGGTACAGAACAGGCCATGAACATTAACATGGCCTCTGTTGGCAACATGGGCAACAGATACCAACATTGCCCCAGGCAACAAGTGACATGAGCCATGGACAGCACCACTTCTTATGATGTTAAAAAGAAACTGCTCATATTAGAAAACCTACATAATAATTTTAAAGTGTTACCTGTTCTCTAAAGCTTACTAGTAATTTTTAACAGTTTCAATTAAAATTAGTCTCCTTTGTATAGATATAAAAAAGAGTAATTTTTAATACTTTCAGTATCAATTTATAAAAATGTGAAATAAGCAACTGAGTAACCCATGAGGAAAGTATAACTATACATACTTATTTTCAGACTTCTTTAACTAAAATAGATGTTTCTAAGAACTATGAGAGTTCCAAAGATTTTATCTCATTGCAAAGTAAACAAGCTAGTGTTGACACTTTTAACCACAGATGCTAGAAGACTCAAAGCCTCCTGAATCAGAAACAAAAGGTGTTTTGCTCAGCACAGTACAAGTATGAGCTTTGCATTTGCATTGTTTCCCTTGCCTCTGAAATAAGAACAATGTGAAGAAACCAAGAAAGTGTATGTTGTCCATGGTCTATGTCACACCTGGGAACTCAGGTAAAGGTGTGCCATTCATGTTGTATGTCACACCAGGGAGCATGACTTTACAAAACACCAATCTACTTAAAGACCTGCTGCCAAGATGATGGATCTTTGTCCCTGAAAGAGATACGCATTGCTCTGATCAGCAAACACATTTGTCCCTTCTTGCAAGGAAGAAACTGTCCTTTGAGACTGTAGCTCATAAGCAGCTCATAGGATGGACAAAAAAAAAAATCATGAATGATTTCCCAATAAGTATGTCATATCCATTCTTTTTTAAAATGCACCATATATTTCTCTGCAATATGTAATAATCTCACTTGCAAAAATCTCATGTTTGCATATTGTATATTTGCATGCTGTCTTTTATTGTAATGATTCATTTTGCACATCAAAAACTAAACCACAATTCTGAATGTGCATGACCATACCCATAAGAGTCATTGCAGTGTATGCTTCATCCATAATCCATATATTTTTTTAATTTAAAAAGCTTAAAATGATATATGACAAAATATTTAGAGGTATTTTGTTTTATAACATTTAAAAATGAATGGTCTACTTTATATAATTAATGAATAGCAATTTTAAAACTGATTCTTTTGGCCCAATTATGGACAAGATGATAGGTGGTTTTGTGTAATGCTTTTTTTTTTTTTGGTTTTTCGAGACAGGGTTTCTCTGTGTAGCTTTGCGCCTTTCCTGGAACTCACTTGGTAGCCCAGGTTGGCCTTGAACTCAAAGAAATCCCCCTGGCTCTGCCTCCCGAGTGCTGGGATTAAAGGCATGCACCACCACCGCCCGGCATAACCCTTTTTGCTTTCCTCCCAATATAGCTTACTATAAACAAATCAATAAGCATCACTGCCTACTTCCCTGTGTTGTAACCAGATATTGTAGAATATAAAATGACTCCAGGCTCAGAGCCAATCAGTGGAAATAGAGTGGCAAAACATGAAAACAGAGAATTGCTCTTAAAAAGCTCGCATAATGATTCAGAGATTTCAAAATGCTTTCTACAAATAGAAATTTTGGAATAGTTTGTGAGATATTTTCCTTATTCTTTACCATTTAATTTCTCATTGTAATGTGAGCTTCACGAGACTATTAGCCATTCTGTTCATTAATAATTTCCATCCACAGTTTGCCAAATCATCCTTCTCCAACACACAACTTATCATCAAGCAGATCTTCTTTCTGACAGAAAATATTTAATTATTATTTTATCAGATAAAGCTCCTTAATTTCTTCAGTTTCTTACAACAGTGTTAAGAATTCATTTAGTTTTTAAAATTTATTTTTGTATATTTTCATTTATTTTTATTTTATGGGCATGTATGAGTGCCTGCACTTATGTTTGTGTATCACCTTCATGTCTTGTGTCCCTGGAGACCAGAAGGGGACACAGGGTGCCCCGAAACTGGGGTTATAGGCATTTGGAAGTGAGTGATATAGGTTTTAGGAATCAAACCCAGGTATACAACAACAGCAAGTGCTGTTAACTGCTGGGCCATCTTACCGCCACTCTACTTCTAATTTGTTTGACAAGATTTTGTCTTCTTTTTCTAAAAACTTTTGAGACGCTGTGGTGGTTTGAATAAAAATGACACTCATAGAACCATAGGAAGTGGCACTGTTTGTAGATGTGGTCTTCTTGAAGTGAGAGTGGATTTGTTGGAGGAAGTGTGTCACTGGGAGTGGACTTTGAGGTCTCAGATACTCAAGCCATGCCCAGTGTGATTCTCTCTTCCTGATGACTGTGGATTAAGATGTAGAACTCTCAGCTACCTCTCCAGCGTCATTTCTGCCTGCATGCCACTATGCTTCCGGCCATAATGATAATGGAGTAAACTTCTGAACTGTAAGCCAGCTCCAATGAAATATTTTCCTTTATAAGAGTTGGCATGGTCATGATGTCTCTTCACAGCATTAGAAACCCTACTCAAGACTAATACTTTTTTCAAATTTCCTTGCAACTCAGACAACAAAAATGTTGTAATTATGCAAATGTTCATCGATTATGTTTTCAAGAATAAATTGAAAGCTTGTATGTAGGCTCTAGCAAGGAAGTTCAGCTATCATATAACCTTAACCAAAGACTAGCTCTCCTCTATTGAGAGCATACAGATTTGGGAAGGACACACATAGAGAGGCAAGGAAGGATTGGGACACCCATCTAGTCAGCAAAATCAACAGAATCATCTCTAGCAACCAATGGGGTGATAAATATCACAGCCATACTGCCCTGACATCCATGAACATACATATATAGTGTAAATGAAATTATCTTATATGGTCTGACAGTAGTATATATAAGTATCTGAATAGTTTAAATGAAATTTTCCAGTGTGGGCTGACAATGCTCCCTTTAAAAGCCATAGATCATCTCACAAAAAAAACTAACATGAGGCCTGAGAAGGCCTCTTTTGAGTTGTTGGTCAGAGTTATCTAAGAGACTTCCCTAAAATTACAGTGTATTACTACTGTCCTTGTGATATAGAAATACAGGATATAGATATGATAGGCTAAAAGGGTAGATTATTGAATTTACTTTTAAAGAGCAACAACTTGCTTAAAATATTTTACATTGCTATGGATTTTAGTTTAATAATACAAATTTGAAGTTAATTTTGTTATACTGTATGTATATTTCTACTCTTGTTTAAGGTATTATGTTTGTGCAGCTCATTGAAACTGTAATGTATAATTAAGATATACAGATTAATAATTAGTCATCTATTTTAGTAAAACATAGTCATGTTAGTTAAGTTTTCTAGGTATACATAGATATAATTCAATTAGGTAGGTAATCTTCAAACACTTCAAAGACCTACAGAATGCAGCATTTAAATGTTTTAAAAACTTAGACTTTTCTTGACTTTGAGATATGTCTGCTCCTGGCAGTACCCATTTACTTCAAAGAGAAAGATGGGCATTGAAGACACTCCATATGGAATTTATCTTCTTGGCAAATATAGCCATTTGGACAAGAAACTGCTCTTACCTGTACTGCTTGATAGTATGTTGTATTAAACTGGACATGCAGGACCCATAGGAAGATGATCACTGAACTTTGCAAGACAAGATGGTCCTTCTGGTTCCTGCTTCACAGAGGAGACTGCCTTATATTCTACATGACACACAGAGAATTGACTAAAAAACTCTAGGCCTACTGGCTGAAGATGGATGCCCCAATGTTACAGAGGAACTTTGGATGACTGTCCAGGCAGCCAGCTGTCTCTGTCATTCTAGATTTTGGAAGTTGCTTACAATGCACTTCCTGTTTACTTAGGTAATATTATATCTTTCTGGGATCTTTGATGTTGTTGAAGACTAGATAGTTATAATTTTCCTTGGTAATGATTAAAGATAAATTAGATATGAAACTTAAGACTCATAAATGTAGGATAGATAGAATTTTTTTCTTTAATTTTGCCAAATACAAATAGATATTATAACTAATTCTTGCTTGATAACTGTTGTATTATATGTAACTTTACTATGTTAAAGTTAAAACCTTCCTTTTAGATTAGACAGAAAATGGAAAGTGCTGTGGGATATTGTTCTCTATGCTGTGAATATGTGTTGCTCTGATTGGATGATAAATAAAACACTGATTGGCCAATAGCCAGGCAGGAAGTATAGGCAGGGTGAGAAGAGGAGGAGAATTCTGAGAAGAGGAAGGGCTGAGTCAGGAGTTGCTAGCCAGATACAGAGGAAGCAAGATGACAAGGCACAACTGAGAAAAGGTATCAAGCCATGTGGCTAAACAAAATATGAATTACAGGTTAAGTGTAAGAGCTAGCAGTAATAAGCCTGAGCTAATGGCCATATAGTTCATAATTAATATAAGCCTCTGAGCAGCTGTGGACCAGGTGGGACACAGGAAAACTTCCACCTACATCTTTGGTTTTCTGCAGATGGGAAAGGTAAGTCCTTAGTGATGAAGACACCATGAACTCCAAATGGAGAACCCAAAATACCCTGAGCTGGAACTAAACTGAGAAATATATTTTACCATACCATAAGGTCTCAAACAATCTTCCAGAGGAAGGAATCAACTTACAGTCCTAACCAACTATGATGCCTATAAATGAGAGCAAAGACCAGCATGGTACAATAACTCTAAGGGTGTATTAATGAACACTTACTTTGGCAATAACCCACAGCTATATAATTGGACTTAGGCTTTGCTCAACAAGAGAAATTATGCCTGGTACTGGAAAGTGAGACAACAACTCTGGAACAGTAAAGTCATGGATCTTGGAGAAAAGTTTAAAACCACTACTTTATTAAACCAGCATAATCCCTAACAACACTCTAAATATTTGTCCTTATACCCAGAGATAAGTGCAGTCCTTTCCTCTCATCAAGGAGACCTCTCTTTGCAAAAGATGGAAACTCTTACAGAAAACTATACCCAATCAAAATGCAGAGTTGCAGAGCACAGTTCCAAAGTATGTGTTTATAAAACACTACTGTAGATAAGTCTCAGGAACATTGCAGAAGATGGAGTGAAAAGATTGGAAAGGAAGAGAGACACAATAAGTTGAATCTTTTCTTCTTGTTTAGTTTAGAAATTCTCAGTTCTTGGAATATGCCTAAGAAACCTGCCATTTATTACATGGTAATTGAAATTAAATCATTATAGATAATAATATTAATGAACCTTGTTCATTTAAAAAAAATACTCCCCTTTTCTTATGTTTTGTCAATTCCAAGCATAGATTTCCTGGACTAGTCATTCCTGCTATGCTTTATACAACTCTCTGGACTCAAAACACATTCTCACAATCTGCCTCATGTGCACTGACTCTGGTAATTCAAGTATCTTTATATACTCACTAACCTTTATATTCATAATATATCTTGATATTTGTGTTCAGCCTTCTGTATCCATCATAATCAAAGACATACTAATATAGTAAGTTATAGATAAAGGAAGTGGGATGAAAGTATGTAACAATAGAGCTTAGTGAACTGCTAAACTGAGTGGCATACAGAGAAAGGAATAAAAATAGGCTTTCTTTGTAATAAGTTTTCAGAATAAAACCAAAATGGTCATTTAAATTAATAAAAGGAGAGCATCTTCACAATGCTGTGTTCCCTGAACTGTCCATAAACTAAAGAACTAAAACAATAACTAGGGAGTCTGAAACAATCTAAGTAAGAAAAATTAGAGTTAAGTGAAGTGACTTCTTATCAGTTGTGAAAATGACAGTTTGAAATTGCAAACAAAACTATGGAAGAAGGAGTCCTTGGGTAATTCATTGCAAACTTTACAGGATTGCTACGATATAAATTACACATTGGGAAAAGTAGAAAACTGACAGATGTTGATAGTTGTTTGTGACTGCTTATACATAGACACTGTTAGCAATCAATTACGGCTCAGAGAATGTTAATGCAAACCAAAGTTTGTGGCCATATTGTGATGAGATCAAACTAGTTTAAAACTATTTCAGCCACCATACTTCTCATCTATAACATATTAAAGAAGTAGAGGTAGAAGGCTGGGGCCTAGCTCAGTTATTAACTTTATTTACAAGCATGAAGACCTGTGTTAGAGTCTCAGGACCAAAATAAAAAAGACAGGCTTGGAGAGGAGATGAAATTGTAATCCCAGCACTGGAATCAAGAAACTAGTTGATCCCTAGCAGTCAACCTAAACTATCTTGTGAGTATCAGGCTAGTGACAGATTGTTCAAAAAATGGTAAATAGCACCTGAGGAAAACCATCTGGGAGTTTTATGTGACCTCCACATGCACAACCTAACCTGTAAATGTGTACCTGTGCATAAGCATACCTACATATACAGAGAAAAAAATAAGGGATACTGAATGTTACATGTTTTTTCAGTAAGATTATCGTGGAAAATATCCCAAATGTGTTTAACCTCTCCAAGTAATAATAAAACTTATATCCTTCCTTTTTGAAACAAATTAGATACTAGTGAGGATAATAATTAAACATCCAGAAAGAAAATAATAATTGGTTGGAAGGTGGATACTATTAAAATTCATGCTTTGAGGAGCAATTAGCATAAAATAGATGTTATCTTATTAAGTGTATGCATCTCCCTTTTACTGTAAGTTCATAAGTAGCCAATAGTACTTGATCACAGTGGCTGGATATAGAAATTTACCTCATATGTTAAGAAACATGAGGTATTTGGAATCAGTATATTGAGTTTGCTATCTTTGTAGAATAAATTATTTTTTAACTGGTAAATAGTGATATCTGTATGTTCAAACCTTTCATGCCAATTCACTAGAAATGATATATAATTATTTGCAAAAGGGTTTTTAGTAATCCCTACAAAGGTTTCCAGGGTAAGCCCTTATTGCTGACTATCTTAATGTAATATTCACCCCTCCCTTTGATGTTACATTATAGGCAATTATTTAAGACTATTTCTTACTAGAAAATGAGGGTTGAAATTAACATACTGAATTCTAGCCTCTTTTGTATCCCTTGATTATTAATGTATACATAATTAGGAACCCACTTGCTATCGATTTTGTAAAATAGTAAGTTGATGTTGATTTAAGAGATAGAACAGTGTGGTTACATCTTCAAAATAAATTCCTCTTCTGAGAATGACCGAAATAGAAATTTTTCAATAAATTTGTGTATTATATTTCTTTGATGACAGAGAAAACATTGTACAAAAGAACTTACATTATATTAGAATCTTATTCTTTGCAGACCCTCCAGTAGTTCTGTTTAAACAGATGTACCACAGATGTGGAAACATCTGGTGGGTCAATGAAATTCTGCCATGGCTGTGCTGTGGCCAGAATTGTGCACTTACTGACATCTAATTGTTAAGTAAGGACCCTTCCCTGGAAGAAGTTAATGTATTGGTGCAAATGATATATTATTGTTTGCTTTTCCTTTATTTCTAATAAGTACATTCACATGTGCTCACTAGAAATAGCTCTGTACCCTTGGATACTTTCTATTTGTTTTGGGAATGGTCACACAATTCTCATTGGCCTGTGTGTAATCAACTACTCAAGAGTAAGCTAATTTCCATCTTTTCTTTTTTCTATTACCAAGAGTTTCGCAAGTCCATTCAAGTCACAAGAATTTTATCTCCATTGTTCATGCTAAAAATACTAATTCACCAAGTTCTTAAGGCTTGTTTTTTTCTCTGCATAGTTTTCAGGTGTCTGAAAAATGACTGAAATTTCTTTTTATATTGTGACAAACGTAGACTAGTCTTCATCTGGCTCATCTCTTTCAGTGGGACAAATATGTAGGACAAAGTATACATTACTCACATGCTAGAAATTTATGCATTTGTGACTGCAGGTGTTTGGGGCATGCAGGTAATACAAAATTGGAAATTTTAAAGATTATATATTCAAAATTTTATATTTCATTTTAGTGTATATTTAATACACTTCACTGTAAAATCTCCAATTTTCATATGATCTATGTCTCCATTTTTATGAGCCAGGAGACATTTGTAAGACTAAGGAAGTAGTTTATAAAGCTAAATATCAGAATGTCTGTAACATTTACCTGAATCTAAGCAAATTAATACGATTTGCAGCACTTGACAAGTGTTCAGAAATCCTGAGGGAAAAGAAGATTGTACTGTTACATTTAGTACTGGGAATTCAGGTGATGTGTGGGAACAATAAGAGACTTCTCTGTACTGAATAGGTGGAGGTTGTATGACTCCAGGGATCAGCTTGCACTGTGGGAAGCTGTAAAACTCATCTAATATTTATCAAGATGGGTGCTGTAATGAAACAAGCCTAGAATCATTACACCACACAGACAACATCTGCTGGAAACAGAAAAGCAAGACAAAGAATTGTAATGAAAGTTAGGTCCTTATCCTGTGAGGCTTGGTCCTCTTCTTTAAGCTTGTCAGCGATTTGTTTATTTTTCTGGCTGTGCTCACATTTCTATTGAAGTAGGTTTGTTTTCAATATATCATGAAACACTCTGATCATCTGGTTTTTGTTTACTTGCTTACTTATTCGCTTTAAAACAGGCTTTTCCTCCCAAAAGAGTGTATTTTTCTTTGAATTTAAACTCAGCCCAAACATCTACATTTTAATCAGGTCATACTAATCCAAAATGTTAACTCTGGCCCGGAAAGTCATGAGCACTCTCCTTCTCCTGTTTGCAAACCAATAAACACAAGCTGTAAGTTTATACTGTATCACCACAGTTCAAAAACACTGTGAAGGAAGGTTCTGATCTCTAAATATTCTGTTCTCCAAATATTTTCCATTGCACACGTTTGCTGAAAACAGACTTTCCCCACACCAAACACTAAGTTTCTTTCAATATTGCACTATAGAGGTCTAGAAACTCTCAAGGCAGTTTGCAAGGCAATCAATCCACAGTGGGCTTCTAACTCCTTCACCACAGAAGGCCAAACTGCTTTCAGGTTTCTAACCAGGATATTTGCAATGGCCTCCTCTTTTAACAGCTGTTAAATGCTGTAATTGCTACAAAGACATATGCTGGGTCTTCTCCAGAAGTGTTAGCACAGTGGTAGATCCCTTCCTAATAACAGACAATGAAAGAGAAAGGCTGATATAACATCTATAAGAACTTTTTAGTCTCTTGTGTGGTGTAGATTTTTATAGTTCCAGATGGAAAATCCACTGTGTACCAAATGTGTTTTCTCCTCTGTAGAAGCATCAGATTTAGTTAACCATTTCTTTCTTTTTAATTATGCCTTCATTTTAGTTTTGGGTTTGAGTCTGTCTCTCTCTCTTTTTCTCTTCCTCCATCTGTTTACTCCAGGTACTCATTGCTGCAAACATGGCATTTCCAGCCCTTGAGTCTATCTAAATATCAACAATGTGCTGTAATGGCTTACTCCAACAAAGAAGGATACTTTTAATAGGATTAAACAACATGGAAAGATTTCTTAGTGAAAATTTTAACTAATTAACTTCCGAAAGGAATTTGAATATAAACTTTGTGTGCAGAAATGCACCTGGAGTGGTCCTCTCTTGATAAATTATGATATCAATTGTGAGTGGATAATTTTCCCTGGTTGTTGAATTCAAATAGAGAAGTAAAGATGTAACTTAGCAGAACATGCTAAAGAATGTGTCAAAATGTGTGGTAGTCTGCTACATGGACTCTTTAATGAAAGGTGTGATAACAGAGATTAGATTAATTATTTTTCATCACATGGATGAGAGGGTGTCTAAGGAAGAAGTTTCTTTTGTCTCATGGTTTGAGGGATACATGTTCCAAAGTTTGCTGGGTAAGTACCACAGTGTTTGTCACTGGAAATAAACTTTTAGCCTCTTATAGCAGGAACAAAGCATTGATCTTATTTTTTGCTACCATACACCCATTTTATTTACATAGTTTACCTTATAACAGGCTAATAAAGGAAGTTTTGATGGGTAGCTTTCATCAACCACATTACGTGAATTGAAAGTATAATTAAATGGAAAATCTGCTTTCTTGATTCTTAAATAAAATGTCATGTAACTTGGGTCCATTGCATTGTGTATTTCCTACTGAAAGTTCTAATAATTGTGCCTGTGCTAAGCAAGCATTGAAAGAACAAATAATAAAGTCACAATGATTAACAATTATTGTAACTTAAAGTTGAATTTATTTGGTAGTAATGGAGGGATTATTGCTGGATGGCTGTGTTAGTCAATCAAAGTAATACATTACAATTCTAGGCCCATGCCCCTCATTTCAATCAATTGCAATTCAATGTATTAGCTCTTTGGGAATTTTTGACAATGAATTTGACGACATCCATTCTGTGCCCACTACAAATTCCGTTCTCGTCAACTTTATTTCATCTTTTCTTGTTATCGTTTGTTAAACATATCAAGTACAGGTGATACAGCCGGAGCAATCTTGGTTGTGTGGCCTTTCACTTGGATATGATAAACTCACCAGGGACCATATCATAAAGTAAAGTGACCTTTCTTCTTCTAGCAGCTACCAGTTGTATGCCCACCTCCCCTCTTCATTCTGAAATTTTGGCTGGCTTCAGTTTGCACAGGTCTCATACATGCTCTCTCACCTGTTGTGAACTCATGCATGCAACTGCCTTTCTGTTTCTGGAAAACATTGTATCCTTTTAGTTATCCACCACTGCTATCTGGTCCAATCTGCTGTCCTTTCTTCCGCAATGGTACATCCACAATGAAAATCAGTATGGGTGTTCCTCCAACTGCAAATAAATCTACCACATGATCTAGCTATACTGTTCTTGGGCATGTATTCAAAAGAATCTACATCCTACTATAGATATACTGTCTCAACCATGTTGATGGCTGCTCTATTAACTATAGCCAGGAAACGAAAACTGATTAGCTGTGCATCAACTGATGAGTGGATAATAAAATGTGAAACATTTACACACTGGGATATCATTTAGCTGTTAAGAAAAGCAAAATTTAGAAATTTGTAGATGAATAGATGAAGCTGGAAGTAGTTAATCATAGTGAGGTAGCCCAAACCCATAAAATACAACCTTGCATGCTTTCTCCCATTTTTGGATGTTAATTTTTAAACTTCAGGTAGTGCATTTAATTTGGAATACCTGCAGAAATCAGGTAATTACTAAGTTGCATTGCAGAAGGGGGTCTTTAAAGGCAAAGATATAGAGCACAGTAGTATAAAGGGCTATAAGTGAATAAAGAAAAAATTGAATTAATTTATGTTTTAAACTATTCTTTCTTGGAATGCATAGCAAGATCTAATTCAACATCTTTTATTTATTATAATATTTTTATACAATTTTAAGTAATTTGATGGTAACTTTACATACCATGTTAATGAATTATTGAAAAACAAGATGTTTGTACATTTCTTATAGTTTAAGATTAAATATGACTTTTAACTTGATTTGTTTCATCTAACCGGCTGCACCGAATACACCTTCTCTTTCATTCCTTGCTGTCTTTGTCCACTTCTTCCATGTCTTTGGAGGTCTTACTACTATAGAAATGAAATAAATATTGCTGGTATGTTGAATTCTCCTTCATAGTTTACCCTTATTTATATTAATATAAATGTCATAACTATATTGAATATGAATACATAAAGTTTTACTTAGTTTTTATTTTATATTTATAGTTAGTTTTCATGAGATTACATATTATAAAGGGAAAACATATTTGAGACTTCTAAGTTGTTCTACAACAAAATTTCATTGAAGATAAATTTATTTTTAATAATAATTATATATTCTGATACATTTTACACAAACTGGTATGGACTTCACAGTAAATTCTTAAGACTGTTTCTAGTTGATTCACTTTGGCTAGAGTACTATATCAAAAGCAATTTCCATGTGTCTGGAGTGTGTCTCAGATGTATAGGGCTTTTCTAGCATTCTAGGAGCCTTGGGTTCTATTCTAACAATACAGGAAAATAAAGCAAGTTTCCAGTTCACTAAACATTTTAATTTTAACCACCCTAGTATGCCAAAAAAGCCAACAATCACATGCACATAATGTGTAGATGGTACACTTCACTGGAGAGACATGTTAGTGTTACATAATAAGATATTGATGTAAAACAAAATTAAATTGGGATCTTAGGGTTCATTGCTTGACTGCCTAGCACGCATCTGCACACAGTCATGAAATCTTCTAAAATAGTTTTAAATACTTTGGCTGATATATTACAAATTGCATTATTTCTCTACAAAGGGGCAACTCAGTCTGAATCCAAACATGCCAGTCCATAAGGTAGTGAAAAAAGAGCCAAGGCAGTCTCACATTCTATTCCCTTATTTCATTCTGCTGTTAACTGTTCATTCTTGAGCAGTTCCAGATATTGCTTCCCATAAATCATACAACTGGTCATCTAAACCATAAATAAAAATAATGTAAAAGTAGACAATAGGGACAGAAGCCATAGAAAGGAAAAAGAAATCCAGACTTCTGCATGAAATCTGTCCAGGAGAGAGTTAACAATGGTCAACAATGCAAAGTGTGTGTGTGTGTGTGTGTGTGCTGATTATATAAGGATATACAACTTATATCCTTATATAAGGTAAGATGTGCCTTAAACTGTCCATTGTTCATACCATTTTTGTCATATTTCCCTATGTGTAACTTCTGAAGTGATAATGCTGAATTTCTTTGTGGGTTTTCCTACTTCTTCAGCTCTCTGCTTCTCTTGGTGTGGTTACATGAGCACTAATAATTACAGATCCTGTTGTGCATATATGATATTATTTTGCTAAAGTATTTTGGTAACATTTTAATGGGATGGTTTTCAATTCCATTGGTGGAATGGTTTTGCTTAATTCAGTAACCATCTGCCTAAATCTGAGATAGGGGTTAGTTACTCTTTCAGTTAACATTTGTTTCATACTAGTGACATTTATCTCAAAGCAGGGGCAAAAAAAAAAAAGGTCAACCGGTAAGACTTTGCTCAACAATATACCCATTTTATGTTCACTAAGAATACTGAATGTATGTTCTACCACAGGACTTCACCCTTCTTAAACACATTCACAACTCCAACCCTCAAACCTTCATATTGTATTCACAGTGCATACCACTTTAGAATAGAAATTGATCCCAGAGAATTTGCTCTGTAATACCTGTCTTATTTCCAGGATTCTATTATTTTGTTTCTTACTCATTAACTTTAGGATTTAATGCTGATCTATCTCTGTGCTTAAATAAGAGACAGAATCTGTTAGTCTCTTACCACTGGCTTTGGAGAGCTATGTCTATCAAAGTTAGCATGGTATCTTTTTTTAAGCCAGTCAATTTAGACTTGAATTTATTTCACTGATAAAAAGTCTCTCAAAGGTCTTTAGAGGTATGGATCAGCTTTCCTGCCTTTTTAGTAGCCATGAGTGCTGTCCCCTAAACATTCTTGCACTAACTCTGAAAAACACCATCCCCCGTCATTGAAAGTATGAGCAATCACGGTCAGTTTTGCTCTTTGGGATGGAATCAATCTATCATTTAAGATTGATCATAAGGTAGATTGATCTTGAACATATTCACTACTCATGTTGAGTATGGTAATGACCAGCTAGAATGCCTTCAAACACAACCTCTTTCCCAATATTCAAATCAAAGGCCAGTATATGACAGAATGAGATAACAGCCTTGATGTAACCATTGCATTAGCTGTGCTCTGCAGCCCAGTATCATTGAGAAGAAAGACAATATTCTTCTTCCTGCCTCATGGATATGTTTCCAGTAGATTCTCTGCCTATTCAGGAGCCAGAGCTGATAGTCTCTGGTTTCTTTTAAGTTCGAAAAGACAAAATAAAATTAGAAAAATATTGAAATAAACTTCCTAAAGACATGGAATATTAATTCCCATTAACCAAGTAACATTTTGAGTAAAACCTCTCCCTGTTAAATATCCAATGATATAAAGAGAAAGGGTGTGAAAATCAAACATACTACGAAAGGAGAACTGTGTTTTATATTGAGTGAAAGCTACATACTTAGAGGTGATATAAAAAGTCATGAAAGACATATGTGACACCTAGTACAGCTTTAAATTCATTTTGTTATGAAATGCTTTATGTTCTCCATTTTATCTATGCTCTTTCATTAACCCAATGTATTTGATAGTATTGTAAATAAATGAAGATACATAGAAAGTAGGAGTTTGAAAATGGAGGGACTCTAACACTACAAGCATGCCCATTTTAATGCCACAGTAACTTTTAAACTTTGGTTTTCTTTCTATTGAATTCTGTTATGATTTGAGATATTATATACATGAGTCTAGTTATTTCCCTTTTACTAAAGTGATTATAGTACTTGGTCCATCTATCAATTTTAAATTTAATTACAATTAAAACAGGTCATAGAACAAAGAATAATTCAATAAGCTATAGTAACACTTTCATGTCTGGTGCTCAAGAAAATAGAAAGACTTTTGGGCTTCAGTTACCTCAAAAACTTCTTAATTTAGAAATTTTCTGTGCAGTCTTTGTATTTAATGCACTGGATACTTTTTATTCTTGTCATGATTTCATACTTTTATACTTTTGTCTTCCATGCTTCAAAATTCAAAATGAATATATGAAAATGTCTACCTATAATGAACTTAGAGTTTAAATGTATTTTTTATTCCCCAATATTTCCTGAGTGCAAGAGGACATGAATTCACATATAAATAGTTGCTTTTACAGTGGTGGTATTGTGTTCCCCAAAATATTGTGTACCTTAATAAACTTATCTGGGGTCAGAGACGGAACAGCCACAATATTAAACAGAGGTTAGGCAGTGGTAGCACATGCCTTTAATCCTAGCATTCCAGAGACAGAAATCCCTCTGGATCTCTGTGAGTTCAAGGCCACATTGGAAACGGCCAGGCATGGTGACCCACACCTTTAATCCCAGGGAGTGGTGGTAGAAAGCAGAAAGGTATATAAAGCGTGAGGACCAGAAACTAGAAGCATTTGGCCTGGTTAAGCATTTAGGCTTTCAAGAAGCAGCAGTTCAGCTGAGGCCCATTCGGATATGAGGACACAGAGGCCTCCAGTCTGAGGAAGCAAGACCAGCTGAGAAGTTGGCCAGGTGAGGTTAGCTGTGGCTTATCCTGTCTCTCTGACCTTCCAGTGTTCACCCCAATACCCGGCCTCAGGTTTGATTTTATTAATAAGACTTTTAAGATTCCTGCTACATTTTACTTCTACTGCTACTGGGCCTTGTGCAAGCTTTCCTACACTGATGCTAAACAGTGAGCACCAGTCAGTTCTGGAAACGGCTGATCCAAAGAGATCTTTTCTTTACTGAATGATCTGGGAATTACCAGAAAAACCCTAAAGTGTGTGGATAACTTCTACATCTTTCATTTGACTGCTTTGTTTCCATGCATATTTAGTAAAGTTACAGCTATTTATAATCTCTAAAAAGAAAAGATTACATTATTAATGTAAGTATTTAATCATGAGGATGATAATACAGAAAGAAGTTTAAAAAAAAAAACTATCCTGATAGTTTATGACTTCTTAAAAGATATTTTCATATAATTACATATTTACTATACCGTGCATGGCTAAACACCTTGGAAATGTAGTGGGGGCAGTGAGGGACTGAAGAAAGGAGAGATACACAGAGTCAAGATACGGAAAATCTGGTGTCAGGTTGGATCTGCTTGCTCTGATGGAGGCAGACCAACTACCCCAATCACCAAGAACATCTGCAGGTTATTATATTCACCTCTGAGTAGGAGTTAGCTAGCCTTGGCAAACTGGCTCTGTAGCAATCTCAGACTGAAAACATCAGGAGTTTTTCACACACTGATAATTGTTGGTAAGCACTTATACTTCCACACACTATCAACATTTGCACTCACACCAGCAGAAAGCTTTGCTATCCTTCTGAAGCTCACCTAGGGAGGAAGGCTTTGTGAGCTTCCCATGGATCTGAGTCATTGTTCCTGGACATTTCTGGGCCCATGACAACAACACACATGCACTCAGCCTTTCTTTACACACTTACACAGGATTTTCAGGCTCCTTACATACAATGAAATATGATCATATCAACCTTCCTCATTTCTCTCCATACTCTTCATATTGTATGCTCCTCATCATATCCCCACTCCCAACCTCATGTTTTCTTATTTATTTTATAACCCACTAAGTACAATTAATGCTTCCTATATGTGCATAGACTTGGGCCATCTAAAATATTGAGTTTTTTATACTATTAATGAACTTCAGATTAAACCAGGGCAATGGCATGATTGATTTAGCCTGCTTCAGTGATATAGAAGATGATACCAATGGTGGTGATGATGTAATTTTTCAAAAATTCACTTACTCATATTTTTATTATTTCTTTTGGGGTATTGTTCTGAGAGAAAGTCTCACTATCTAGCATACATTGGCATGTAAACCAGTATCTTCCTGCCTCAGCCTTTCAAGTGCTAGGATAAATGCTTGTGCTACCACAGCAGGCTGAAAACAAATTTAATTGTGCTTTCTGTAAACTGTTGTGAACATATTTCAGAAAGATGTTTTCTTTAAATATCAGCAAACTCTGGTGATTAATATGAAATCAATTTAAAGGAACAAAGAGCTCACAAAAAATTACTCCCCATGATAAGTTCAATAACCTAGCATTCATATACATACCAACTGTACATAAAACCTTTAAAGAAGAGGATCCAAGCTTAGAACCCCTCCCTATATCATAAAATGATACAAAATAATCAGTTGCTTCAAGTCTGTTGACTATAGCATTTGTATGGATGATTTCCTATGATGAAGAGAAGTCAACTATTAAGCTGATGTTCTAAAATTAATGTTTTTATCATGGAAGTTGATATGAGGACAATAATTCGATCCACAGAAAGACACTGGCTTATTCACACACCATATCTCATGCACTCTATTGTGTGACAAAACTAAAGAGCCGATTAAAGAGGTTAGGATTCTAATGCACAGGCAAGTTTAGGGATGTTTCGTTAGTTAGAAGAAAAAGAAAATGAATAAAATTCCATTGATCTGCTTCACATAAATTCTCTTTTATCAGAGTGAGAAAAATATAAACATTTAAAGTGAAATTTCTGTATCATAATCAGTGTACAGCTTCTGTGAATGATCTGACTCACAAAAAGCTAATTTTGTGTCTAATATAATAAACATGAAAATTGAATTCAATCATTTATTTTAATAAAATCCTTACTTTAGAAAAACTGATATTTTGGTGTTATCCCCCTATGATAATCCATGTTGGCTCACACAGTTTCAGCATGTTTAATAGTGTTACTCTAGTATGCTGGAGTTACACTGTTGTGCTGTTTGTGTTGTACTGTGCTGAAATTTAAAAGAGACAGCTCATAGAGACATAATTAAAATCTTGTCTGTCAAGGAGGCTTATGAATTATTAAAATCCAGATCCTATTATTCATTCTTAAATTGTTCTTTTTAACTTCTTGTTGCCACATGTGTGGGCCCTATTTAAATGTTAAGCAATTACCCTTCATAGGTCAAAGTGGCACCTAAAGGGCCTATATGGAAGGCTGAGATAAGGGCTTGTGGCGCAGCTTAAAGACTGCTGAACTGAGACTTTAAGAGCCAGAGAGGGAGAACGCCATTACCTTGAGGCTCCCTAAGCAGCTAAAGGAGACTTATTCTAGTTCAGTTTACACTAATTCCTCAGTGCTTTTGTTTGTTTTATGAAGTTCACTCTTATTTAACATCAAAATGGTGGCATGTCTTTCTGTTCATATATACATGTAGTATGTTTGTGTATGTATATGTGTGTATGTATAATACTGCCTTAAAAGTCCTATTTTTATACTAACATATACATACACGTAGAGAATATATTTATGCATTTTATGAAAAATTGCATAACTACTTGCTAATTTCATTAAAATATGTTAAATAAAAAGGATTCTTACTCAAGATGACTTACTTGAGGGTTATTTTAAAGCATAGTTTCTTTCATGAGTTTATTTTTTCTGAGGCAATATATTTCCAGAGAACAGAAAGATTTATTTAGTTAATGTTTGGTTTTAAAACAATAACAAACATTGCATTAAGGAATTTGCTACATGAATACTATGGTTTGACCTTCATAAAACCACTGGCTTAGGAAGGTATGTTATATATTTGTCTGATCATTTTGACTATGCCTTTGAATTCACCTCCAAATAAGGTTAACTCTGTTTACACAGAGGTGCTTAGACAAACACTGTCATTAATGTCTACTTCTTAGATACAGACACTGTCCCTTGCCATGCTGAAGTGAAGGGTGGGTAATATGACTCTAAACGTCCAACAGAAGGTTGTGTGAAGGTAAAATTTTGGTCAAAGGCCACTATTATATTAAAGACATTGTTAATTCATCAGTGACAGTTTGAGTATCTTCATGTGTGGATGGCAACAGAAAGATTGATCATTAGTACAGAGTTAAAGCTGATGGAAGATAATCTTCTTCGCCTACAGATGGATCCATCAACAAAGGAAGTGAAATATAGAAGGACTTAAAAAATAGAAAGTCTTCTTACATGCGCATCTGAGAATATAAAGATGTAAATATGTAATATGACAGTAAATGTGCAAAAATGTAAATATAACAGTGCTACTTCATTATAAAGCCAAAGTCTTAGGTTTGGATGCTCATTGACATCACTATGCCAGAATTTTACTAAACTGTAGGGGTATGTTACTACATTTTAAATGATATATACATTTATTTTGTTTGTTTAGCACCCAAAATGCTTCTTCAATTAACAGAGAGCAAAACAATAGAAAAAAAAGTTAACTACAGCTTACATACACACACACACACACACACACACACACACACACACACACAAATGGATGTATGTGTATAGGCAACGAACAAAGCACTCTCATTTATTATTCCATTTAATAAAACAAATTCATCCAGACTGCAAGTACTAGTATTACTACTAATATTCATCAGGAGATGAATGAATAAGAAAATGTGATAAATATACATACTGTGTAGTTTATTTAACCCTAAGGAAGAGAAAAACTGTCTTTTTCAGAAAAATGTGTAAAATGGGAAACCACTGTGTTAAGAGAAGCATGCCAGACTTAGAAAGAGAAATATTGCATGGTTACAAATGCAAATACATTTATTAAAATTATAAATATATTACATATATTAAAGTAAGACAAATGTTACATGGTTTTCTTATATGTGATAGCTAATCTTTTTAAAAGACATACATGAAAGCAAAAGCAAGAAAATTAGGTGGTAAAAAGAACAGGAAGAGGAACACAGAAGACATGACAGGTAATAAAGGTGAAAAGGGGCAATGTAAAATAGTATGTACACCCATTAAATATCTAAGCAACCTATTTTTAAGTAGTTGAAATTAATTCAAAAAGAGAAAAACTGAATAGAGTTGTTGGTAGTTTGTCCTCACCTCACAACATGTATGTGGTTAAGATTATGATCTTAACCTTTGTCTTTGATAAAGTTATTTGCTCAAATCAGTGAGGATTTTTGTCTTCTAACTGTATGTGAGATAATGATGAAGAATAATTATGTAATTTTTCGGTAACTATTAGCATATTTATAGACATTCCAAAACAAAGTGTCTGTGGTGGTATCTTAATGATTGTTCATTTATTCTTTTAGACTTTAGTTGTTTGTATAATGCTACAATTTCAAAATGATGTTAGTTTCTTTTATTTTTACTTTTTTATTAGCCTCTAAAATGTAAGTGCAAGTGTGTGTGTGTGTGTGTGTGTGTATGCTATAAATCTACCTTGAACATAGCTGTGGGTATGCTAAACATGCACTCTACCACTGAGCTGCATCCCAGCATCTCTAATCATGTATTGTTATTTTAATGAGTCGTTGTAAATGGAGTATTTATTTTACTCTTTCACCTTTGTTGCAGTCTGTTGAGCTCCTCTACAGTAGGCCATTGACACCATGTCTCCTCAGAAGCAAATTCCTTGTGTATTCACATGAACCTGTTTTGTATAAAACCAAATTTGCTGCTATGATCTTAGGGACTGTCAATAAGAACTGAGGGGCCTCTCTGGTGTGCAGGGTAAAGGGTAGTGCTGAAAGTTTCTGGGGAGCCAAGTTCAATAATTAGGAAAATACAGTCTAACCAATTTGTTTATTAATGTGTTTTCTACACTTGTCATTCAAGCAGGGAGTCAAGGGATTTGGGCAGAGGAAGCAAATCTGCCAGAATTATGAAAAATGTCTTTATGTGGTTGAAATATGTTAGAATCAAGTTGGAAATTTGCATTTTCCATATCCTATTGACTACCAAATTGCCCAGTTGTTGTTGTTGTTGTTGTTTGTTTGCTATGTTTCTTTTACTTACCATTTTGGGAGAAAAGCAGAAA